>OY744558.1:10399416-10461416 GCA_963556235.1 Cryptophagus acutangulus
AACCGAGAAAGGCGAGAAAGCATAAAAGAAATACTGTTTCCAATTAAGTGTAAAAGCATAAAGCCTCAGGATCCGTAACCCATGATATGTACAAATCACACTTTGCATTAATTCGACTGGCAAATAAATCTTGGATTCTAAATCTTGGATTTCCAAAAATCGATAATATTTTACTAAAATAAGGGGTATTTAGAACACATTCTCTTTCAAGAGCTAAATGTCTAGATTCTTTATCCACTTCAGTATTTTCTGTAGATATAATGTATGAAGAGTAAACCTAAGTGTTACATGATTTAGACCATTGCCAAATTTTCCGGGAAAGCTGACTTAATATCTTAAATTGTTTGCCTCCCATCCGATTTACGTAAGAGATTGCGTAAGTAAAATTTTAATTATTAAAAAATTTAATAATCTCGAACCAGCAAAACATTTTAGACTAATTAGTACCGCTAACAACTCTAAATAATTAATATGTTTCTCATGTTCTTCTAAATCTCAATGACCATGAGCCTTAGCTCCTTTGCACACGGCACCCCAAACAGTGGTTGAAGCATTCGTAAAAATTGTCAATTGAAAATAAAATCGTCTAATAGGACCGCAAGCGTCTATAATATTAGTGTTCCACTACATGACATCTTCTAAAACCAATTCAGGCACCAATGTTTTTGCCTTATAACTGTTATTTGAATTCTTGAATGCTAAGAATTTTTGTCGTTCCAGTCTTTTAGTATAGACCCAGTCATACTGAGTAGCTGGTGAAACAATTCATAATTGTGGTTTCTGCAAAATTGCAGATAGAGATTCTCTGGTTTTACTTTGTTTTATAATTGGAACACCCAATAATAAACTCTATTGGATGAATGTTTTGTCCATTACAACTTTTTAATATTACATTGTTTGAATTTAATTTGTACATTGAAAAACGTTTATGAAAAAACTGAGCCATCAATGTCACTGTCAAAACTTTTTATGTAAAATTGCTTTTAGCTGGAGCTGAATTTCAAAATATTATAATATTAGTTTTAGCCAAGATTTTGGAATTAATAAACTCAAAAGCTCAGATAAACTAATATGCATATCGAATTGATAACCTCATTTTGGTTTCCAAATATATTTTTGTTGTTAATTGTCAACTTTTATGTTGCAACTTTACATTTTCCTCGCCACTGACAAGAGGTATGATTTGTTTATATGCGCACTAGTAGATCCTTGCCTGTATTATAGATTCTGATTCTTGTTTGTATTTACATTATTATGTTACAGAAAGATAACCCCACTTGGCAAAGTTAAAAAATATTTTCATTTTGATAACTGTAATGAAGGTAATGTAATTTCTTATAAAAAAACTTAAGGGACAACAAATTGTAGGGCAGTAGCTGCAGGCTATTATGACTATTATTTACCTGTGTAAATAACAGCATTTATTATATGTTCGTTGAATAATATATAAGTAATGTTAATTATCCTGGTTATTGCATAATATTCAGTAGTTTTTGCGTGTTATACAGGGTGTTTTAGAAATAGCTACATTTAAGAGAGCTTAAATGTAGAGAGCTAAATATTACAGCTCTCAATAACTTTTTGTCATAAATCTTTGAGATATTGTGTTAAAATTGTTTAAAAATTCATTACCAATTTTATTACCCCCCAATGGAAATCATGAGCGATACTGATAAATGGATTAGGGAAACGGACTCTAACTTTGAATTCAACTAACATTTTTATTAATCAAAGATGTTTACAAAACTATGATATAATCAGCTTGAGAAGTTCCTTAAATGGAAAAAAATGTGTTGAAAATGTTATGAAAACATATAGACTGGTTACGCCTATGTAATCATTACATTCTCAAATACACAAAACATACATTTGTAAAAAAACAAACTATGTGAATAAATATGTGATTAAAATAACGAGCCTTCAACATAAAAAATGTATATTATTTGTTTTTCAAGCTGTAAGTCTTTTCGTAGCGGTTTTCCAGTTTTATGAAATGCAATGGAGTGTGGTCCATTTGCTTCAATGTATCATTACTGTTCGCACACTCACATATTCCCATATCACATTCTATAGTTATGGTCTTGGTAACCCCCTTTAGTCTTTCAACATATCATCTTATATGTATAAAAAAGTGTTTTAATGCAGGGTCTAATGCACATAAAGACTAAGAAGTTATAATACCTAATTTTAATATAATTATTGTGAATAAAAGACACCTAAAATCGTATTACTTAAAACAGATTTTTTTTTAGGTTTTTATATTTGAACAAAGAAATGCGACGTTTCGATCAAGCTGCATTTGATCAAGTGTAAAAGCAAAAACGGTTTGAAAAGTCGAGATACAAATTTTCAAATATAAAATGTAGATATACAATCTATTTATATTAAAAGTTGCGTAAATAAAATCAAATAAACTTCCTTTACTCTTTTGGTTTTTTATATAATTTTGATTTAACGTTATCAATTTAAATTAACATTTAATAAATCACCTCGCATTATACATCGTAGACTACTGAAGATTTGTATCTTGGAAAGTATTAATACAGTATACTGCGAGTACAAACGAAGCATGAATGAGGTGGCGAAAAAATATGTGAAATGCTCACAATACGACCATTCTACGGCCAACGTTTTATTGCATTTGGTGAACCGAACAGAACGGGTGATTTAAATAATTTAAGCCAGATAGCGTACCACGGTATTCGTGTACTTTTACAAATGAATAGGCAGTTCTAGAATATTCAGTGACATTAAGGTTATCTGAATAAGACCAAAGTAAAAAAAGATAAAAAGAATTATATATTTAGTTCAGTAACTTTCAACCCAAATGTAGGAATTCTGATGATTATTGTGATGATAGAATGTCATACACAATTTTGGAATTCGATTTTTACTGACATGATATTAAAATAATCACCAGCACAAATTGGCTTTTACACAATATTATCTATGAAGATTTTTATATAAAATATAAATATCTTCATAAAATATTATGAATTAGTTGCGACTTCCGTCGCAACTACTCATTTTTTTTTTAAATGTAACCCCCCCAAACATTTTTGGTATATCATATTCCTTGATTACCAATATAAATTTTATGTATGTTGTGAAAATTGCGTTAAATGCTTTCTTTCGGAGATAATAAAAAATAATGACATTTTTGAGGAAATAATGTTTCAATCTAAAAAATTCGCTGGAAAAGAGATTCCACAGTACTTTTTTTGGAATTTTGTGTTAATGTTAAAATTTTTAATTAAAATTTTTAGAATTTTGAGGCATCTTTTGTTGAATTTTTTTTTCGGGATATTTGAAAATGCTTTTTAAATTTTAACTGGGATCCAAATTTGAAACAAATCTAAGCGATAAAGTTAAAAAGTGTGTATGAAGAGATGAAAAACTTAAAAATGTGTGGCAGGTACTCTATTTTATTGAAACTATTTGTAGCAAGATTTAAATTACCAATTTAAATCAAAGTTTGAAATAAATCCTAGCACTATCAGTGTAAGGGGTGTGTTAAAGGTTAAAAACATGAATTGAGGATTCTAGCTTATTTTTGAATAAACTAGTTGACCTTAGTCATACACTATTCCACTTTCAAGAAACATGGACCAATTAAATTTCATTATTATTTTATTATTAGATTTATTATCAAATTATCAATTTATTATTAGAAAACTAATTTTAAAGAAATCTGACATATACAACTGTAAGGGGTGCATTAAGGGTTACAATAGTTATGTTCTAGCCTAATTTCAATGTAATTAACTAAATAATGATAACTTAAATAAGTTAAAATTACTACTCTAATTCAAATTTGAAAGAAATCCGAGCATTTTGACTGTAAAGGGTATATTAAGAGTTGATGTTGTGAAATAAGGGTCGCATAATATTCTTAATTAGATTACTCGTAAATCTGTTTTGAATGTATAGTAGAAATCTAATATGAAAAAAATCCGATCCATATGACTCACACTGTATATTTAGGGGGTGGGGGTGTGTAGTTAGGATCGTAAATTATTTTTAATCACTTACTATGTAAATATATATAAAATTACTGATTGAAAATGGTGGGTTATGCTGACATATACGAATCAAAACACCGGCAATATTTGAACCATTAATTTAAAGAACCAACAGGTCATAAGGGCTTATTTTTAGGGGATGAAATTTTTACCAGCATTTTCTTCAATCTATTCCTAATATGTATGCCAAATTTGGTTCAAATCAAATATTCCTCCTGGCAGGTATTCACGTTACAAATTATGCATTTTTACAACTTTTTGACCCTTCAACCCTTAATAAAAAGTCAACCCCATGAAAAATCTCTAGATTTTTTGAAAGCATTCACCACTTGGGGTATACACATAACATATGTTCAATATTTGGTCAAAATCGGCCTGCAACTTTAGATGATTAAGTGGATGCACCGATTTTGCTGTTTTTGGCATGTTTTTGGCCAACAATCCGCAGGTCCTTAAGAATTTCCTAACTTTTTTTTTGACATAATTAATGGACAGGTAGAAAAAATGGATGCGAATTTTGTTCTAATCGGGTCAGTAGATTCAGAAACATAGCGGTTTGAAGAAACGCACAGACCGACAGACAGACCGACAGACGGAAATTAGTGAATATGATTTTCGTAATCTACGCATTCTATAAGGTAGAAAAAAAGTGAAATTTAGTAAAAACAAAATTGTTGAATACAATACTTCCTCTACGAGAGAAGTAATAATGAATCACTACCCCCTGTGTTATTAACAAATGAATAAAGCTTTTAACGTGTATTGTACATTTATAAACCATTATTTATAATTCAAACCTACTCAAAATAAATGTTCAAAATATTACTATTACAATTTAAAGTCAAATATTCTATATTTAAACACCCATTGATATTAACTGTAGATAATGTTGGATTCTTCAAACATAAGTACATATTTGGCTCGTCTAGTTATTTTGATAATAATGCTATCAGTTAATTAAAAGAATATATTTTTGTATCAAATTTAAAAACCCATAACAGGATTTTTTAGATTAACATTAAAAACATTTGCTCGTCAGTCAACAAAACTGTAACGATGCCGCTTCGTTATAATAATGTTGATTGTTTTAATTTAATTGTGATTTACGGCGAATGTGACAAAGTTTTTAGTAGGACTTGCGATACTTTTAAATTGAGATATTCAGATGGACCTAATCGGGCTAATCTTCGTATGACAGTATGAAAAAACTAATTCACAACTGTTAAACCTACGAGTCGTTTACCAAAAAACCCGAAAAAATTAAACCAGTTATAAGCGATGAGGAAAACCAAATTACTGTGCTCGGATACTTTAATGCTAATGCAAATGCATCATTACACGATACTTAACGAGATTTGGAGATATCTATGAAAAGCGTTCAAAGAATCTTAAAGAATTTCAAATACTATTAATATTTGTACCAATTAGTACAGGGTTTCAACGCTAATGATTTTGACTAGAGAGTGGCTTTTTGTGGATTTATTTTGATAGCATCAAGAAGATCACATCTTTTTAAGAAGAATTATTTGGAGTGATAAGGTAAAATTCAATAAAAATGGACTATTTAATAGACATAATTCTCATTATTGGAATGATGTCAATCTGAATTTAGTTCGCGATAGACAGTTTCAGAAGTGATGGAACTTTAATGTGTATTGTGCAATAAAAAACGACGCAGTTATAGCAGGTCATATTTATGGTGGAAATTTGAATGGCAAAAAATAAATTGACTAACCTCCTTATTCTGTAAGCAATTATTCTGTAAACAATATTGTTTTACTTTAAAAGGCGCACTGTAGGCATCATAATATCATAGATAACATATGGTTTAAAGCAGTTCGATCTACTACACCTCAACAAATCAGAAATTCAACCCAAAATGGACTAATGACAAGAAGTGAAAAATGTTTATAAACAAATGGAGGACATTTTGAGCATTTGCGTTAAGTTGGTTTGAATTGTAAATAATGGTTTATAAATTTACATTACATATTAAAAGCATTATTCATTTGTTAATAGCATACATAGGAGGTAGTGATCGTTTAATTTTTTAGATTAAAACTAATTTTTTAAAAAAAATTAATATCTTTAATTATCAGTAGTAATATAACAAAAGTCCTCTTCATTTCGTTAAAAAAGTAAATTTTGTTTTGGAGTTGGCTTTGGTAACGTGGTAGAAGCCGGAAGCTTATTCGTGATTGCGTTTGCTCATAGGTGTCATCCAAATTGGGACATATTTTCAAGAGTGCACTAAGCTTTACAGAAGACAGAATCGTTCAGAGGTGTGAGGGATCAACAGGCCCATCATATTCTGCGGCGAGCGGATGTCGTACTCAATCATTTTGACAACGATTCTTCCACAAGTGTGAGGACCGCTTCTGCCAAAATAGCTATCCCAAGGAAAACAATTCGAAGAAAATAGCCAGTGGTTTGTGAATACTCAAAGGGTGGACCAACATTTTTCTCAAAGAATTTTATGGACAGACGAAGCTGCTTTTACTCAAAGAGGCATACTATTTAATATTCATAATGACCATATCTAGGCACACGAGAATCTTTGTGCTGTGGTTGAAGACATTTCCAAAACCGCTTCAGTGTAAATGCGTGGATTGGTTTAATTGATGATGGGCTCATAGGTCCCTACATTCTACCTAAAAGGGTTAAGGCCGCGGTTTTTCTGATTTTCTTCAACCATCTTTATATCCTTTTGGAGGACTTACCATTAGATGTAAGAAGAAACCTCCGACTACAATTGGACGGATGCTCAGCTCACTTTAGTAGAGGAGTGCGCGACTGGTTGAATTACAATTATCCGGACTGATAGATCGCTAGAGGTGGCCCAGTGGCTTGACCTCCTAGATCACCGGACCTCAACCCGATTTTTTTTCTGTGGAAAACGCTGAAAGAGCAGGTCAACAGAAATTCGCCTAGAACCAGAGATACCAATCATTAAGAAAAATTTGACTACAAAAACAAACCGTGCGCATAATTTTAGGTGCCTATTGGCACCTGAAATTATGCGCACAAGAACAGTGTCATCCTATATTTAAAAAATATAATATATTTACTTTACCTTGCATGTATATACTAAACACACTCGTTGAAGTACATAAGAATAGTAAAAATCTTAGGAAAGGTAGAAACACATAGAAAGCAAGTTGCCTGCTTATCGGTAATCGGCGCTTATAAGCGCCAAGAATACATCTATATATAGCAATGCACATGTACAAAGCAGGTCGGAACCAATTTTTTTTTGTAGGAGTGGAGAAATTTACGCACGTTGTACGGGACTCAACCCCTCTCTAGAGGGGCAATACCCGTTAAAACTCCACTCCGTGTAAATACCCCGTGTAAACACCAACACCAACAACACCCCGGAACTGCACTGGCATTACTTCAGGGTAGCTGGCCACATCAGGCAACTACGTCAGCTACGCTTATCGGACAATATCCGAACTACCTGTATACTACCCACGGGCTTGGAGGTATCTCACCACCTCATTCTTCTCCGTCAGGATTTCAGTGGCTAGGATCCTCACTACCAACCATTTCTCTTGCCACTTCTGAATACTGACATCCTTTTGGACCACAGCCGGTATTGTAGTGTGTTCTAGGCGCCTAACTCTCTCCTCAACCAGTATCTCCATGGGGACCGCATCTGAAATTACCAGCAGAGCAGCCGCCGATGACGTGCGATACGCGGAGCATATACGAAGACATAGTTTTCTTTGTAGGGTGGTGAGCATGTTTCTGTATTTAGCGAATCGTAGTGCATCTTTCCAGATTGGCGCGCCATATAAAACAACGGAATACACCACCTGCGCCAGAATCTTCCGCTTTGCCGCCGTGGGTCCACCCAAGTTTGGCATTATTCGGCTCAAGCTCTTGATGATTGCTTCTGCTTTTTCTATGGTTTTAACTACGTGGATCCCCATCGACATATTTCGGTTAAAGTACATACCCAACTACTTTACCGCTCCTATCGTCTCTATCAGGATGTCCACGACGTCAAAGGACATGCTATACAGTGTCCTTCTGCCTGCTAGGACAACCGCTTCGGTTTTCTGCGGCGCCAAGGTCAGCTTCTTGTCCTCCATCCATTGCCCGATCCTGGACGTAGCATCTTCCGCAGTATTCCTCAACTCTTCCACCGTTTTGCCATACACCACCAAAGCGAGGTCATCTGCATAAGCAAAGATGTTGGCTTTGCTGGGCAGGTCGATCCTCAGCACTCCGTCGTAGTAAATATTCCACAAGGTCGGCCCAAGGACCAAACCTTGTGGAACTCCACATCTCATTTCCAGGCTTTCATTTTCTCCTACCTTAAAAATGCGATTGCCCAGGTAGTTCTTCATGATCTCGATCAAGTACGTTGGGAACTTCCTGTGCAGCATTTCTTCGATAATGCCTTACCATGGCGCCGAGTTGAAAACATTCTGGACATCCAGAGTTATGAGCAGGCATAGTTCTCACCCCTGCCCTACTCCTCTGTCTATCCGTTCTGTCATGCTTTTCACCTCGTGCATTGCATCAGTTGTGCGCTTTCCTTCCATAAATCCATATTGCTTATGTGACAGCCCTCCAGCTTCATCTAGGTGCTCGTTTATTTGGCTCTTCACCACCAGCTCAGCCAATTTGCCCATCGTCTTGATGAGACATATAGGTCTGTATGCCTTTTCACGGACGCTTTTGCTGGGTTTTTCCACCAGTGTTAGACGAGCCTTCTTGAGTTTGGCAGGAAAGCTACCTTCCGCAAACATCTCGTTCGTAATTGCGTGGAACACTTCAGGAATAGCTGCAACTGCCGCTTGGATCACCTCTGCGGGGATGTTATCCGGGCCGGGAGCCTTAGGCTTTTTTAGTTTTCCTGCTGCTGCTTCTATCTCAGTCGCCGTGACTTCTGGTACTGTGTCTGCGTGGAAAGGTTCCCTGTTCCAGCTAACCTTTTCAGTCAGAGGGAATAGCTTCCTTGCGGTTTGCATCTGCACTTTGTCGCTGAGTCTCGTGTAAGGAAGCTTACGGACTCTTTGACATGCGATTTTGGATGCATCCCCCCAGATGTTCTCATTCAGGTCGGTCAAAATCTTTTTCCAGTATTGTTCTTTGGACTTCTTAAGCTCTTTCTTCAGGAGGTTTTTTGCGTTCTTGTATGCTGCACACAGATCTTCCTGGTTTCTCTCCATTCTCCAGGCAGCCGCCCTTGTGCATGCTCTGCGGGCCCTTAAGCACTCCCCTCTTAGAGTCTTAATGGAGTCGTTCCACCAGTAGACCGGTACTTTCTCCCTCCTTCCTGAAGCTTCTCTCCGTGGTAGAGTTTTGTCGCACGCTTCCTGTATTACCTGGATCAAATTCTGGAAAGAGTGACGGGTGTGACTGTTTTTGACTAGAACGCTTTTGAGGACGTTGCCGAATTCCTCCATCTTGCTAGGCAGAAATTTCCATCCCTTGTGAGAAGGATGTTGTTCTACTGTGCAGATTTTGGCAATTTTGGTCAAGACATACGCGTGGTCGCTCAGAGATTCATCGTCTAAAACCTCCCATTTCCTGACATCTTGCCCAATCCTTTCGGACACGCAGGTAATGTCAAGAATGGAAGCGGCATTTTTTCTTGTAAAAGTTGGTTTGGACCCTTTATTTATTGCCACCAGATTAAGGGACGCGAGCCACTGGACTAACATTGTCCCCCTTCGATCATTTTGTGGGGAGCCCCACTCCGTGGACTTCGCGTTAAAGTCTCTAGTTAGAATAATAACCTCTGTCGACTGTCTGATGCTCCTCTCCAGCTGGTTAAGATGGTCTTCGGTGTCTTCCAGCGTGATGTTGGGAGAGATATAGCAGCTGTAGAACTTATTGTTGCCGCTCTTGATCCATACGACATAGCCTAATCCCACCCCACAGTCATCGGTAGACATTGCATTTGTTACAGACCTGAATTGCCACATCCTTCCTCTCGTCCGTGTACCAGTTGTTTAGCTTTAGCTTAGCTTTTCGTTTGTTCGGCTCCTGCACGCACAGAACATCAGCGCTGACTTCCAAAGCTTTCTGTAGCAACATATCCATAACTGGTACAGACCTGTTGACGTTAAGCTGGAGAATGGTTTGATCGATAGCTAGTTCGGCGGTGCGTTAGCGATCGTTGGGGCTTTGCTCGCGCCTACAGATATGTCCGCTTGTTCGTTGCTTTCGCTGTCTTTATGCTCTGGGTCTAGCTGGGGAGGAGGTTGTTTTTTGGAGTTCCTGCTACCCTGCCTGCTTAATTGCCTGACAGTAGACAGGGCCCGCTGGAAAACCTTACACCTGCCAGTCCTGGAGTTGTGGTCACTGGCGTTACACATCAGGCAGCGTCCCATACCGCTGCACTTTTTAGCTAGGTGACCCTCTACACCACATTTGTAGCACAGCCTCGTCCTGTCGGGCCCCGTGCAGTTCGCTTCTATGTGGCCGTACCCCCAGCACTTGTAGCACCGGGCGATGTTTAATCTCCGTTCAATCGCGCAGTCGACCATTCCTACGCGGAGTGTTCCGCCGGCTAGCAGTTTGCTAGCTTCCTCCCTGCCGACCGTTACAGTGATCGCTTGGATGTCCCTAGCATAGGGACTTAGCTGCCCCACTTTTTTGGCCTCGTTGCTGAGGTTGCCAATCCTGGATTTTATAGCTTCTACCACCTCAGCTCGAGTGGTGACCGCGTCCATGCCTCTTATGTTAATTGTCTCCCCGGGGGTACTCGTTCCCAGCATTTCGCATTTCGAACCCTTCCCCAGCTGTGGCAATTGCCGCACGCAATTTCTCCATGCCGCCCAAGTCCTTGCTCGTAGTTATTAGCAGCTCGCCGTTCCTGGTACTGCGGAACTGCTTAACTACAGAGCTAGCCGGGTAATCTTTCAGATGCTGTTTTACCGTGCGGAGCATCGTTTCGAAGTTCTTGTCCCCTTGCTTGACCAGCAGGGCAAAGGTGTTGCTGGGGTTCCTGCCTCCAACTCCTTCAGCTCTGGTCACCACCAGTTCTTTCTTGGTTGGGAGGCTGTATTTGACCACCTTTGTGTCCATGCCAGCATTACCTACAATTTTCCATCAGTTATTTCAGTAATATTTACATATACAGGGTGTCCCGTAAAGACCGCACTGCCTTGAAGGTGCATTATTGGGAACTTTTATTGAGTCGCAGAACAAGGTTGAAAAAATTCTAACATATTTATTCCTCAAGATAAAAGCCATTTAAAATTTGGCAACACTGCTAAATTTTAAATTGCAAATTTTTTCTGGAAAATCTATTTGCTCCCAATCAATCTTTGTTTTTAAAGCCAATGTCAATTATTTGTCATTATTGTTAAAGTTTCAACAATGTATTCCTTCAATGAATATTGCGATATGTACTTGGTACTGGGAAAATGTTTTTGGTAAAGTTGGAATTAACTACTCAACCCGTCGGCCTAGAACTACCAGGACTCCCGAAGTGGAGGAAGCTATTCTAGATTTTATAGAGGAGCATCCAGATATAAGTATTAGGCAAATTAGTCGAGAAGTAAGAGTTGCAAAAAGTATTGTCCAAACAGTTTTGAGAAGTAAAAAATTCCATCCTTATGATTTCACCAAGGTATACAAGCTCTTCAGGAAAACGATTTTGTAAGCAGATTAAGTTATTGTAACTAGATTCTCCAGCAAATTCAAGCTTCCCAAAATTTCACTAATCAGATTTTATGGACGGACGAGGCTACCTTTACGAGAAATGGAATAAGTAATACACATATCACCATTGGGCTATTGAAAATCCCCATAAAATTTGTGAGTCTGGCCACCAACGACGGTTTTCCGTTAATGTCAGGACAGGCATATTGAATAACCGAATTATTAGGCCATATTTTCTTCCACCCCGTATGAATGGAAACATATTTTTAAATTTTTTGGAATGGCACTTCCAAGAAATGTTAGACGATATTCAATTGGCTGAAATAAGGGGATTGAGATGGATCCAACTGGATGGTGTTCCACCCCATTTTGATATTGCGGTTAGACAATGATTAGGTAACCATTATCAAAATAATTGGATTGGATTAGTGCGCAGTAGCACACCATGTTTTCTTACATCATGGTTTTGCAAACTTTCAGATGATTACTCCTAAATAATGATATAGGTTACGTCATAAGTTTTCTATTTCAAAGCCATCTGAGATCAAGATAATTGTTGCTCCATTCACTTTCCGAAATGTTTTCCAATGAAGAATATTACGAAATGGTAGTGTTATGCGGTGCGAGTTGTAAAAAAACTTTGTAAAAAAAAGTTATGCGGTGCGAGTGTAACTTCTTTGTCATTCACATTGATTGTATTCATAAAATCTGTGAAGTCATGTTGCAGCGCTGGCAGACGTACGTTCCTGTTATTATTAGCATATACTGTAATGCGCTGGCACAGCATAGCAATAAAAAAGTACGTCTAACGCATTCGATACAACAGGTCAGAACGTAGACAACTTGACTTTATATTCTCGTACCGCTGCGTTTGCATTTCACTAACCGTATTTTCTTGTATTCCTCGGTTGACGAGGATAACACAAATTAATAGATATCTTCTAAACCAGGAACACACATCAAGATCACGTAACTTCTGACACCAGGGCAGTTTTGTAAGACAAAACTCCGTAAAACACTTGATAAATAAATTACCAATTTATTAGCCGCCAACTTGCAATGAATTAGAGACTTGGATAATTAAATGAACTTGTAGTTTTTATAAGCAGTGGTTTATTATAGATAAACAAGATGCGACTTGGTCAATTAACAAAATAAGACTGATTTCCGTAAACAGAAAGCAATGCTTATATATGTTTTTAAGAAATGATAATCCGAATGAACATCTGAAATGATAAAGTTAAAAATTTTAAACAAAGCATTCCTTGTTTTAAGGGTTGACAACGATATCACTTTCATTTTATAATATTCTTTATTCAAAAACATTTTGCAAAGTGAATTGCAATATTTGGTTAATACGCCGACGATTTGTTTCTTTATGTCATTATTCATTATAGGCGTACTAAAGAAAACTAATTTCGAGGTTCTGTCATGTGATTAATCACTTTGTCTAAATAACATTAATTAATTATATCATAGATAAAAAATTTGAGAAAACTAAAGAAAACATGAATTTTCACCGCAAAAATGTGCCTGATAGCACCCCATAAGTGGCGTGCATCAAGGTCATGGAATTGCCCTAGTGTAAGATTTAAAGAAACTGTAATACGATTATGAATCAATCCATTTATCTTTAATGGATACATGATTTAATTACCAGTGATCGTTATTTCATTAAGCGTAATTGACTTGATATCAGCACGAACAATACCAGAAAATAGTTTCTTTCTATAGAATTTATAAAGAGTGGCAATAACAATGACTCATCTCACAGTTCAGCGTCTACACTGGCTGACAGAATTGTAATTGTAAGCTATTGATATAGTAGAGGCAATTAATTCCAAACTCCGTAAGTTATTAAAAATTGTGTGCGCATTATTTAAAAAATTATATATTAATAAATTATTTATACTAAAATTGTGTGCGCAAATTTTGTTGTCAAGTAAATACTGAAAAGTCAATTAAAAGTATATCAAAAAATATAGAAGAAAAAGGTGCATTAACAGTTATTGCGGAAACATTTTCCAATATAATGGAAACAAAAATGTCGTCGGCAGAAATTCCGGAGTTCCATTTTCTAATTTAAAAGATAGCGTAATAAATATTTACAATAATAAATAAAAATTTGTTTTATAAAATGTGTGTTATTATGACACTGAGTGCGAAAATAATGGCACATTTTTGCACTCATAGCGAAAATCAGTGTCATTTCGAAATTGATGTGACAATCACAATATCATTATTTCGACACTAAATTTAAAAAAATATATGTAATAAACACAATAATTTATATACATATATTTATAATTAGTGTATTTCGGTTATGCGTTGATGGTTTTTGATGAAAATCATGTCAAAATATTCAGAAAAAATAAATATTCTCTAGGGCAAGAAGATAACTAAATTTGAATAATTTTAATTAATCATTGTTAATTAGGTTAATTTATTTTTGATTGTCTTTAAATATGAATATGTCCTTAATTATCCACTATTTTCATCAAAAACCATCAACGCATAACCGAAATACACTAATTATAAATACGCGTGTTTATTATATATTTTTCTAACTCTCTCCTAAGCTCTCGCCAATCATTCGCGCTCTTTTCTCTATGATGCAATGCTGGTTGCAGACAACTTCGAGACAGCCGGTGAAGGACCCTTAATAAGAAAAATTGCGCTCCATGAAACCAAATTTGAATGAATTAAAATGTAGCTATTACCATATGGCAATTATCAACAACATAAAATTATTTTCATGACAAAAAAAAATTTTTAGTAGCATAATAACAAACTTAAGCCAGCTCTTGCAATGCCGGGAGTTAACATACTGAGTGGTGCCCACTAGCAATCCGTGAGTCGTGGGTTCAATTCCCACTAAGAGCTTGGATGTTTTGTGATTGTCTCAACATTTCTTCACGTCCACACTAAATCTATTCTCTTCTTTATCCGTACAGGTCACAATTCTTTTACGATCTTGATCGGTATGTTTCTTATAGCTTAATACAAAAAAAAAATCTTAAAAAGTTTGACACGAATTTTTGGTGTCGGTAGAACTCTCGGGTATTTTTAAACTTGAGAAAAGGTATTTTTAAACTTTCGTGTGTTTTGAAACTTGTTAGGAACTTATCAATACCTTAGAGCAGTTGTTGTGAAGCCGCAACCCTGCTTCAGCCTTTTAATTATTTTCACAGTTTAGTTAAGTTGCTTCTAATATCTAATTTTTATGTTAAGATATTATACAGGGTGTTTCTGAAGTAAGTGCATTAAATTTAACCAGTAGTAGAACTTGTTGAGAGCTGCAACATTTTTTAATAACTTTTTGTTATAAATCAAAATATTGCACTAAAATTCTTGGAGCATTTATCACAAATGTCATTACACGCCTATGAAAACCATAGAAAACACTAATAACTAGATTGATTCTATTTTTAAATTTAAATTTGTTAATCAATCTTGACATCTAATAATTTGAATTTTAAAGTTGTTGCATTTTCGCAAAACGCCCATCTTTTCGAATATCGAATACACGGACATTGTTTTAATATTCGCCCGGGGAATTTACATATAGCGTTTCCTAAATCTGCGAGTTCCCAATGTTCGCAGATTTGTAAAGGCGGTTCAACATCTTTGCGATCATGGATCCTTCAAACCTCAAGCACACGATGGTGGCAAAGTACGCCTTGCTCGTATTATCAATTTTGAAGAATAAAAATCAATTAAAAATAGAACCATCTATTTATTTGTGAGTGTTGGCTATGATTTCCAGTAGTAATAAAATTTTTGATCAATGTGCAAAGAATTTTAACACAGTATCCGGAAGACTTGGTAAAAAAGTTATCATAAAATGTTGTACTTGTAGCTCTCGACGAGTTCTACTAATGGTTAAATTTAATGGAATTATTTTGGAAACACCCTCTATATTAGAAATATGCATCAAATTTCGATAGTTCATTTCTTGCTGAAAACTTGCATTATTATTTCGAATCAGGGTAATAAAACACGTATTGTAAAACTAGCAAATTAATGCAAATTGCAAATTCATGTACCTATATTATTTCTTGTAATTTGATTGGATAAATTGGTATCCCCAGAAATTCCGCTAATATTAAAATATGTTTTCCTTAAATATCTCAAAGGGATTTCTAGGCATTTACGGAAAAAACAGAACTGTAAACGACAAGCTATCGCTCAATTGTTCCAAACACAAATTGTACTCGTGGGTGTGTATTATTATTTGCTGTCCTAAGAATTCAACACAGTTTCGTAATCTTAACCTTACATAGATTAACTAACTGAGCCTCGAAGGGAAGAAGCGCTAATAACTATCATAAAAGCCATACAAAATAATTAGAAAAGAAATGAGCAGAAAAATGAAACTATCACACCAATAATGGTCGTTAATTTTTACCTAAGAGTACTCTTATCGATTTTTTTTATCAAATGAGATACCTAGTTCCCAGAGGTTCTTCGGTTTCTGTAAAAAGTACCCCGCTTAATGGACAATTTGCGTTATCAGTATTTCCCAAAGGTACTGCACGGCCAATCGCGTAATTATGATATATAATACAACAAGTGGCTGCTATCTTGCCGGCAATGTTTATCTGTCAGAAAGATAACGAGTAGCTGTTGCAACGACTCGCGCTGAAGCGCTCGTGGCGATTGTTTAGAGGCAACAGCTACGAGTTAGTCTGACAGATAAAAATTACCAAAAGATTGCTGCGAGTTGTATTCGACAAGGCAATCCAATGAATGATTTGAAATGATAAAATCTAAAAAATCAAGGTGCCTTTTTGTGTACAGTTTGTACCGTTTCCTGTTTGTATTCTGTATGTCAAACAAAATACATTTGTAAGCTAAGCTAACAATTTTTAGCACTGTTGTTCACAATTCTGCTTGTGCAAGTACTGGACAAGGAACACAAATTGTATACAATAATTGCAATGTTAATAACTATCATTAATTAAGTATTATTAAGGGTATTAAATAGCGTTGATTGTTAACTTCTTTTAAATTTTTGACAGCGACAATCGTAGAGTTTTGACAGCGACAATCGAACATTTTTGACAGCGACAATAGCATATATACGTTTCTTGTCGAAATAATAGCCTTCTTTTTAGTTTCTCAGAGTAACATTATAGAACGTGAATTGGATTGTCATATATAATACAACAAGTGGCTGCTATCAAGCCGGCAATTTTTATCTGTCAGATAGATAACTAGTAGCTGTTGCAACGACAATCGCCACTAGCGCTTCAGCGCGAGTGGCTGTTGCCTCTAAACAATCGCCACAAGCGCTTCAGCGCGAGTGGCGATTGTCTAGAAACAACAGCTACGTGTTCATCTGACTGATAAAAATTACCAAAAGATTGCTGGTACGAGTTGTATTCTACAAGTTTTTTTTGAAGAAAATTTTTGACAAGACAATAGCATATCTAGGTTTCTTGTCGAAATAATAGCCTTCTTTTTAGTTTCTCAGAGTAACATTATAGAACATGAATTGGATTATCTTTAAAATTCATTTTGTAAAAAACGTCGAAACAGACACGAATTTTTTCTATTTTATTTTACTTTTTTACTTCTCTCGTAGAGGAAGTATTGTATTCATGAAACATGTTTTTTTTCCAAATTTCACTTTTTTCTACTTTATAGAATGCGTAGATTACGAAAATCAAATTCACTAATTTTAAACCACCTCAATCTTCCACGTAATCTTCTAAAGTTGCGGGCCGATTTTGACCAAATATTGAACATATGTGTCGTGTATAGCCCAAGTGGTGAATGCTTTAAAAAAATCTGAAGTTTTTTACAGGGTTGAATTTTTATTAAGGGTGAATACCTGCCAGGAGGAATATTTTATTTGAACCAAATTCGGTATATTAGGAATATATTGAAGAAAATGCTGGTGGAAGTTTCATCCTCTAAAAATAAGCCCTTCTGGCCTGTTGGTTTTTTAAATTATTTGTTCAAAAATTGACGGTGTTTTGATTCTTATATGTCAGCATAACCCACCATTTTCCACCAGTAATTTTATATATAATTACATAATGAGTGATTACAAATAAATTACGACCTTAACTACACACCTCCACCCCCCAAATATACAGTTTGAGTCATATGGATCGGATTTTTTTCATATTAGATTTCTACTATACATTTAAAACAGATTTACAAATAATCTAAATAAAAATAATATGCGACCCTTATTTTACAACTTCAACCATTAATATACACATTACAGTCGAAATTCTCGGATTTCTTTCAAATTTGCAGTAGTAATTTTAACTTGATTACATTATCAGTATTTAGTTAATTAAATTGAAATTAGGCTAGAACCCACATATCACAATTGTAACCCTTAATGCACCCCTTACAGTTTGATTTGTCAGATTTTTTTCAAATTTGTTATCTGATATCTGATATCTAATAGTTTTTTGTTATCTAATAGTAAATTCTAGTCGTAAGTAAATGAGAAAAAAAGAAAAAAAAATGATTATTCATAATGTAAGACTCTAGTATAACGGAAATAGATTCTTTGGGGAAAAAAATGAAAATAAAAATATACATTCTTTGTTAGATAAAATAGTTAGAGTAGGTTGAGTCGGGTAGAATTAGGTTAGGAAATTTTCGTCCGTGTATGTTTCGTAAAGTGTTTTGATTGGTTGTTTTCCCGGGAAATTAGTGTCGTCGCGTTTAATGCAAAGGTCGTTTAAAATTGTCCAATTTGTCTCGTCTTTAAATTTTTGTCTAAGATATTTAAGTCTGTCTGTTATTGTGGTTATGTTTGTCCGTTCAAAGAAGAGCTGGTTTGAAGGATTTTGAAGTGGGTTATTAAGGTGTCTAAGTCTCGTTATTTGTCTTAGTCTTTATACTATTTTATCAATTTTACGACTTTTTTACTCTTACTTAAATGCAAAAAGTGCAATTTTAAAATCTAGAGAACTTTCTGTTGGTTCGTCACATTGATGAACCAAGTAACAGATTATTATAGTTTCCGAAGACACTTTTAGTTTTTTGACAGATTGAATAATTGTGCACTCACTACCAAGCACTTCTTCAAGTGCTTGGTAGTGAGAAGTTCAAGCACTTCTTTTTCTATTTTAACACCACTTTTGGTGCTGTTATAGCTTCATTTAAGACGTAAATTAGATAAATGAATTTTTATTTAACGCTTATATGATAGGCAAGATAAAATATATCGGTGGTTGAGACCACTTTTTACTATAATTTATATTTATATGTATATTATTATATATTATATATACTTTGACATATAAATTACCGCAATATTTTAAATTTAGTGTAATTTAGTATATTACGATATAAGGGCGGTAAGTGTTTAAAAAGTAAGTTTTTAAATTTTCGAGATTCAGTTAAACGCCCTTAACGCGCGTGTATCGTATATTATTTTTTGTAGAATTGAATTTATATATTTTTACAGAGACAAGTTAGAGACAGTGAAGTCAACTAGAGTTCAAATTATCGAGTATTCAGGGTACTTTTTGGGAAGATGACAGCAGAGGGCGCGCGTGCTTATTAACACTTATCTAGTGACCTTATCTACCGTTTTAAAAACGGCGCGTTTTTTCTAAATGTTTATTTTCTCAATTATTATTTTTAAAAACTTTATAAGCGTTATTGCAGTCACATATTCCTGTGAAAAATAAAACTAAGTACTTGAAAGAAATGTTTATTATATCCATTTTTTTCTTCTTTTAAAGTCTAACATTATCTGTAACTATACTTGCTATTATAAAAACACACAATATATTCAACTTATTTTTTTTATATTCCAAACGGTTTACTTAGCTTCAACGCAGTTTAGTTTAAGTGTGGTTTTTTTAAAACAGATATTTTATTAACTTAATTAATGATAACTGCAAAAATGTTGGTCCCTTTTACAAATTTTTTTCGGTTTATTTATTCGTCATACCATTAATTAATTATTTTGTTAGCATTTCTTAATTAATCAAGTTATGCTGCAAATTCTTCAACTTACGCTTACATACCCTTGCATGAGCTGCATTAGTACGACCCTCTATATTTTCTAGATTTTTTCGTTTGCACGACCACGGGATGCCAATTTTCAACTCACACAGCACGCACAATGTTATCAATAGCATTTTTTTCTATGGAATTTTTCTGAATCTTTGCTCACATGGCATTTCAGCTCTCTTCCATCAATTGGTAAGTTTACATTTACTGCTGCCTCTAAAATAAATAAATAAAACAACCAACTTATCAAATAATAATAATTACTAGTGTCATTCCAAGCACTAGATACCCGCACAATCAGAATTCTATATGCGTTAGTACATTCACCTAGAATTGCTTGGAAGCATTACATTTCTTGAATGTTCTAAGTTTGGCGAAGACTACGTTTTCACTTGGCACGAGAATAATGTAGAACAGTATCAACACGTAGCCTCCGTGTTACAAGGTTTATGTAAGTATTTTCTGAAAAATTGCGACTGCAAATTAAATAATTACGAAGTGAAACTCCGGGAATCAATTTTACATTCATCATGTCTTGTCCAATTTTAGGCCTAGAAATAATGTTTATTGAAGTAGTCATTTAAATTAAATACTAAAAATCATTTAAATCAAAAGAACAATTAAGCGTACAAAGATTCTTTTGCATATTTACTGGAAAATAATGCATTTTTTCTACCTTCAACGAATCGCAGCCGCAAACAAGACACTTTGTCTGGGGCATGTTAATTCAGTTTTCGCAATTCAGTTTTGTAAACACTACACCAAAACGAACACTATGGTGGAAGTATTACAAAAAAACCAAGAAGCAAAACCAGAACACAAACATTTTAAAACTATTATAAATACAACAAATTTACACAAAACAACAGAAACATTGCAATTGATTCGAATTCGAGCAAAGTGTGGAGCAAAGCTTGACAATGACACGATAATCAAATTTCAAATTTATTTATCTAAACAGAGACAAGTTGGAGATAGTCAACTCAACTAGAGTTCGATTGATCGAATACTCCACTTTTTAGAAAGGTGATAGCAGATCGCGCGCGTGCATAATAACACTTATATAGTGACCTTATATAGCGTTTTTTCTAAATGTCTATTTTCTCAATTATTATTTCTTGAAACTTTATAATCATTTATTTCTATAACATATGTCATAGAAATTAAGCGTTATAGCAGTCACATATTTCTGTAAAAAATAAAACTCAGTAGTTGAAATAAATGTTTACTATATCATATTATTTTTATTTTTTCAGCGGCTATTTTTTCAGCAACATTATATGTATTTTTAAAACAGACATTACAGCTCCGCTAATAGTACGTTACGCCCAGTTCAGTGCCGTTATCAGTGCCGTTTTTGTTTTTTGCGGGGCTTTTTCTTCTAGACCTCTGTCTATCATCCACATGTTTGTTAAACTAATCGAAACGGTCCATTTTGCCTAGGTCGCCTCTAAATCATGCCAACACAGGTTACCAAAAAATCGTCGGTAATAGTACAGTGTTAACCAAGTGGGAAACGTAGGAGATGTCCAACAAGCATAAAGTTTGCGTACGAGCGAAGCGAGTCCGATAACTATGCGAGTTGGGAATCAACTGTCCCCCACAAGGTCAACATACTATTATCTTTACATACCGCGCAGGGCAATGCGGTTTTGGGAGCCGGTCGACAAGCAGCAAAAATGTTTGATTCATTTTGAAGCATTCAGTTCGATTTTGGCTGCTTGTCGGCAGGCATTCGAAATCGCATTTCCCACGATTATAAAAGAAAAGCAATTGTTCTACAATTTGCTGGAATCTTAAGAACCTCGTCGTAAGCTAGATTTCAAAGTAGTGGGCTAAAGGCTCTAAGGGCTGCAACTGCCAGCAACTTGAGCAACTACCAGGCTTCGATCTTCAAGGTAACTAACTCATGATTATCGCCACCAGGTAGTTACTAAATTGTTTTTCCTGCAGTTCCTCATTATTGTAGTGCATCGGATGGAATTAAAGGCCTTTTTTATGTCCAATGTTAACGATCCTACATATCTCTAATTCTGCCTCCAATTTTCTTCTTTGGAAGATCGCGCCTATCAAATGACTTTTTTCACCGTGCAGACCGTTTCCTCGATCTTCCTGTTTAAAGGTTATGCGATTGTTGATGACCCTCACGTATAGTCTTCCCGTAACATCCAGCAAGCAGATAGGCCTCATGTTTCTTCAGTGTTTTTTCCTGGCTTCGGAATTAGTACCAGCTTAGCTTTTTTCCACCTCCAAGGAAAGGCGTTCCGCGTTAGCTTGTAGGAGCTTGCCGTACATTTTAGTCAGGTCCTCGATGTATTGTCTAGCCATTATTTTAACATCTTCCACCGGAATGCATCGGGGCCTGGTGCTTTTTTGTCTTTAACATGTACGATTGCCGCTTTCACCTCCCCTTGCGTCACCTCGGGAGATGATGTCGTTTGTTGTGTACGGCTTGCTATATACGACTGCCTCGTGCAGTGGAAATAGCTGCGCTATTACTTGAAATAACTATTATGCTTTTTTGTGTATGTAAAAGCACAGGGGCCGCGTCTCTATTCATTTTCTTAGATATTAATTGGTATGCATTTTCCCACACATGATCCTCAACCTCGTCGGTAAGTGCTTTAAAGGATGCCTTTTTGGCTTTAGTAATTTCAGACTTTAGTGCCTGTCTCGCACTCGGAGGTTCTCGAGAGGGGTATGGTGGGCCGCAATCTATCTTCATCTTCCCATCTTCTCGCTTTTTCTTTAGCCCTAACAGCAATCCCTCTCCTTTTGCTCCTATTTGTGATGGCTATCCTAATTTTCTACCGCCACCAGCAGACGGTTCTACGGTAGTGCTTTTTCGAAGGCGCTGCATGCTTCAATTTTGCATGCATTCCCCAAGATGCCCGTAACGCCAAGATGCCCGAGATGCCAACCATTGAAATCCTTTCTGACTAGTTTTGCCATCTCATTGGCTATTTAAAATCTAACAGCGTTGTGGCCACTCAGTGATTCTTTTTCTAAAACATGCCAGCCCTGTACCCTACCATTACCGTTGCCTCACATAAAGGTAATATCAAAGACGCTTTCTTTATAGCCTTTACTAAATGTGGCTTTCGTACCAACATTCACCGTCATAAACTCTAGGCAGGCAGTCCATTATTGTTTTACGACGGTGCCTCTCCAATCTTCCAATGCAGAGCCCCAAGCTTGACTGTTAGCGTTGAAATATCCGCCTATAATCGGCAAATAACCTGGCTTTTCTTATAGAATATCGCATCGAAGCTCCTTGAGGCCGTTCGAAAGTTCTGCTCTATCTATATTAGGGGATAAATACACAGACAACTACACAACCTTATCAATCCTTTCCTTGGCGGACTCTTGCCCGCAGTCGTTCTAATCGCATCGAGTCTTGGCCAGTCATATTGCTGCCTATCTACTTTCATTTGAAATGCATCCCCGACTTTTAGCAATCAGTTTTTTATTTGACTCGCTAGTTAAGGCCATGTAGGCATTCTTTCTCAAACACCAGTCAAAAAACAAGTCGTGAGCCTTTTGCTCCGGCTCATGTTCAGTTGGACGATTAAATTTGGTTTTTGAATGCTTCAAATATTACAAAAATTATTACAGAGGGTCGATTTTATCACAGTTTTTTCTTTATTGACGGTTGCTATCAGCACGACGTCGTCATTCCGAGGTTTACATGTTTAGCAACGTTTAGAGCTTATCGTATCCTAGCGTACATTCCGGACCTCCGCAAAGTCAGCAGAGAAAAGTGTCAAAAATGAATTTACAATATACCAAAATTAAGTGCTAATTAGGTGCTTTAGTGCTTAATTTATAATTTTAGTGCTCCTCTAGTTTTTATAGAAATCAATTTTGAAAAGTTCTCTGCTCGCTTGACGTAAACCTCGGAGAGCAACGTCTACAAAAAAGTTTACACTAGAATTAAGTGCTTTTTAAGTTCTACCGAACAGCATCAAGATCAAACCCAAAAAATGTTTTTCTATCCTATTTTCCATCCCTATGTCTTCAAAACCTACCCCTGCTTAAAAAAAAATACAAAATACAAAAATAATTTAATAGAGTGATTTATGTGCTTTTAGAAAATGCATTGCAGGATTTAAGTGCTTGATCCCTTAATTTTTAAAACCTATCCCCGCTACAAAAAATACAAAATACAAAAATCACTGTATACTTGTATTTATAGGCCAATTTGTATTTCGTATTTTTTTTTTGTAGCGGGGGTAGGTTTTAAAAATTAATGGATGAAGCACTTAAATCCTGCAATGCATTTTCTAAAAGCACTTAAATCACTCTATACATATATGCATACACAAATTAAATTATTTTTGTATTTCTTATTTTTTGAAGCGGGGGTAGGTGGTAGGGATGGAAAATACGGATAGAAAAACATTTTTAAGGTTTGATCTTTATGCTGTTTGATAGCACTTACAAAGCACCTAATTCTAGTGTAAAAAAAAATTATGATAATGCAATTGAAAATGTTGGTCTACTAGGTTAAGGTCAAGCTAGCAGAGGACATTTCAAAATTGATTTCTAGAAAAACTAGATGAGCAATAAACTTATAAAATAAGCACTAAATTAGCACCTAATTCGCACTTAATTTTAGTATATTGTAAATTCATTTTTGACACTTTTTTCTGCTGACTTTGCGGAAGTACATTCGAGCATGGGAAGGCCCATGCTAGATGCAGTACGTTATTTTAAACTTTAAACTGAAGCTTGCTGAAGTTGAAAAGCAGCGACTTTACCTCGAAGCGCCTTCCTGTCTTATACCCTCGTCCTTAAAGTCATCCCACTGCCTATCAAGGTTTTTTTGTTTGCACTAACACGGAATGCCAATTTTCCACACAGCTCGCATAATGTTATCAATTACAATTTTTCTATGATCCGAACATGAGATCCAGGTGAAATCAACGCTATCAAGTATACACTTGATAACAAAATCTGATATTTTTGGTTTGTTGCAAAAAAGTATTTTCCATAAGGGTAATGGCTTGGCCTTCGGCTATAACTAATAGTTCTGAAGGATACTGCATGCGTTCTGTATCTGACCACTCCTTAAAACTTATAAACAAATTAGCAGGCTCCTCTGAACTTGATAACTACTGATGGCAACAAATTGCACAATCTAACTGTTCTAAAAGTTTTTTTACAATAAATCTAGCATAAATCGACAAAATAGATGTTGCTCCTTCTTGAACTGCTCTGGCTATTTCATCAGCTACATCTTTGGTTAAGGTCTGCTGAGATACGAAAGCTTTAGATGAAGGAGATTTAGATGGCTTAGACAGTTCAGATGTGGCAACTACACCCACGGTAAAAAATGTAGTAAGGCTTGATAGCAACTCTTGTTTATCTTTTTCACAATCACTACCAACTATTTTTTGTTTAGTAAGTCCATTTAAAATTTGCGTTTTTAAACTGGCTTCATACTGAATAGCCGTTGGATAATCCGCCCGTTCACAGCCACCGCAAACCGCTCCAAATAAGTTTTCCAAAGAATCTTGATTGAGGGCACGAGGTCTCAAAGAAATTATTCCTCTTGAATGGAGATAAATCCAAATTTGTCTAATCGAATTTAAACTGGCCAACCAACTGGCCATTTAAACCAACTGGCCATTTAAACGGGCCATTTAAACGGGCCAACCAACCTGCGAAGGAGGGTGGCTAATTTTTGGGGCCCCCTTTTTGTAAAACTTTGGAATTGCCATGTCTTGACCATTTGGAAAGCTTTTTTTCCAATAAGAAACGTGAGCTGAATATTTGGTCACATTGCATTTCAGCTCTTTTCCTTCAATTGGTGAGTTTCTGCTTCCATTAACTCTATCAAATAGCTCATCCACTTGGGTCACAAATGTAGCTGCTGCCAAAGTTCGTTGCTGCATTCACCTTCAAAATTATAAAAATATTTAATATCGGTATGCATATGTCTGCTTGACCTACGTCGACTTAACAGTGTTTTTAAGAAGGCTGCTACAGAGCGACTCATTAATTGCGCAGCAATATTGACTTTCATCGTATATTGCATTTTCGAATCTAAATAAACCGGTTTAATTTTGTGTATGGCCCTAAATACTGAAGGTGTTGTCTGATCAATATTGTGTGTTTTTCTAATATCACTAAAACGGGCCTGCTTTGTCTGTTGTTACCCAGCAACAACTGGGTTTGTTTTACGCAAAAATTGTCTAAAATACTAGACAGACGTGAACAAATCGATGTCATTTACACCGACTTTTCCAAAGCCTTCGACAAGATTAACCATACGATTTTGCTGGAACGACTGGACCAATTTGGTTTTTCCTCTCCTTTAATCCAACTTTTCTCCTCCTATTTACACAAACGAACCCAGTTTGTAGAGATCCATGGTTTCAAATCTTGTGCATTTCAACAAGTTTCCGGCGTTCCTCAAGGTTCTATTTTGGGGCCTACGCTTTTTAATATATATTTTAATAATATAGTAAACGCCCTGGATGTTGACTGTTTACTCTATACCGATGATTTGAAACTATTCCATCCAATACAAAGCAAGGCTGACTGTTTATATCTCCAAAGAAATTTGCCAGCTTTAAATAGTTGGTGTTTGCATAATGATCTCGGTCTAAATATAAATAAATGTCAAATTATGTCTTTCAGCAACTCCACAGTCCTGTAATGTTTGATTATGTACTAAATAATCAAAGTCTATCGAGGCCTGATTATATTAAGGATTTGGGTGTTACGTTTGACAGTAAACTGTCATTTAACGAGCATATTTATCGCACCAGTAAAGCCGCGCACAAAGTCTTAGGTTTTGTAATTCGAAATGCTAAAGAATTTAATAGTGTTGACACAATGTTTACGTTGTATAATAGCCTTGTGCGCTCAAAATTAGAGTATGCTTCTATTGTCTGGAACCCGCACTATGATATAGCAGTCTCCGCACTTGAGTCAATGCAACGTAATTTTTTGAAATTTATGTACCTAAAAACAGAAAGTTTCTACCCTGCAATCGGCTTTTTTCATGATGAGCTGTTAACTAGATTTGGGTATTACAGCTTGAAAGACCGAAGGAAATACGACTCTGCCTTATTTTTATATAAAACCGTCAATAGCATCATTGATTGTCCAAATATTTTAAAAAGTGTGAACTTTCACACTCCCCGTCTTTCCTCAAGGTCTTCAAAATCATCCCTCTTCTATTTGGCAACTCCTCATACAAACGCCTTAAAATTTTCACCTATTCACAGAATGTGTGACGAGTTTCACGTCCTGTAGGATAACATCGATATATTTTGTTGTACTATTAGGCAGTTAAAGAGTGCTTATTTTTCTACTTCTGTTGCGATTTAGTTTTAAGGTTTTTTGTGTGTATGTTGTGATTGTCCATTTTTGTATATTTTGAACTATACTTTATGTACGCTTGTCTCACCCTGATATTAGGCTTTGCCTGTTGGGTGCAGTAGTAAATAAATAAATAAATAAACAACGATTGGTACCAGTATATTATGCTTTCTAAACAATGATACTGTGCATTTTAAAAGATGTGGCGGATCGTATATCGTAAAAATACGGTTTCCATCAACATTAATGTATGGTCTATCTACAGATGATCCCATGTACTTAGGGTTTTCACATTTGTAGATCCCATATCGCATATCGTAGAAACTACATCAACTCTTGCTATTTTTTTGCATGCTCAATACACTTTTTCAATACATATTTGCAAAGCATCTGAAAAACAAGCTCCTTTTGAAAAATAATATACAACTGGTTGCTTTCAATTGCGTCATAAACCCTGCAGCGTAAAAACTATTGCTTTGTTTGCAATGTTTTTAGAGCTGATAATGTCATCGAGTTCTTCAAAACCGATGATACGATCGAAATTGGCATCATACTGAAGGTGTTATTTGATGTCCATCTCACCAAACAACAATAGATGATGATGATCATTCATTCCAGAATTAAAAGGCACCTTTTGCAGCATTTCCAAAAGTGTATTCTTTATTAGAAGAGCTAATTTTTTGTAAAAAGTTGTAACATGTAGGACTTTTTTTAAAAATAGCTACAGCCACAACAGCTACAGTAAAAATAGCTACAGCAACAATTAACGCCATTAATGCCCTTCAATAAATTCTTAACAGCAGGAATATCTTGAAAATCCGTTAATGAGTTTAAGTCAATGTTCTATTTTGCATATAAGATTTAATTTTCGTATTTCGGCTTATACAGACCGTTGGGTATTGCAAATGCTTATTGTATTTGGTATTGCATCATTTCCTGCTGCCCCTGAAATAAAAATAAAATAAACAACTTATTAACTAATAATAATTACTAGTGTATTCCAAGCACATATCTACATTCTACAATCTCAGAATTTTTTGGAAGAACACCTTTTCTTAAATCTTCTAAGTTTGGCGAAAACTTCATTTCCACTTGGCATGAAATTAATGTAGGGACAGCATTAGCACGTAGCCTCCGTGTTGCAAGGTTTATGTAACTATTTTAAGAAAAATGGCGGCTGCAAATGAAATAATTACAAAGTGAAACTCCGTGAACCAATTTCATCTTCATCATTTCTTGCCAAATTTTAGACCTCAAAAAATGTTTCTTGAAGTAGTAATTTAAAATAAATGCTAAAAAGCTCGCTAAAAACCATTAATCGTACACACTTACTTTTGTTTATTTATTGGAAAATAATGCATTTTTTCTACCTCCAATGAATCGCAGCCGCAAACAAAACACTTTTTCTGGGTCATGTTAGAATTTTAAAATACCCGCAATTTAGTTTTGTAATAACAACACCAAACGAACCCTATTGTAGAAGTATTGGCTCAACTTTACCTTAAGGGAAATCAGATAGGGGGCAGCACATGTCAAAAAATGACAGCTGACAACTGATTGATGACGACAGCATTTGTCCTACTCCACGCAAATGCTCCGAGCCAAAGTTATAAAACCTCAAAGTTTTGACATTTAATAGGTGGGAAATGTGTTATAGAGTAGTACTTGCCCAAAATGGACGGCTTATAACTAACTGATGACGGCATCATTTGTCCTATTCCCCGCAAATACTACAAACCGAAGTTATAGAGTCTCAAAGTTTTGACATTTAATAGGTGGTAAATGTGTTATAGAGTAGTACTTGCCCAAAATTGACAGCTTATAACTAACTGATGACGACATAATTTGTCCTACTCCCCGCAAATGCTCCAAACCGAAGTTTGACAGGAATGAAATTGATCCTAATGAAATTGTTCAAGTTTGTTCATTCGTCTAAAAATGCTTAAAAGATACTTAGAAATAACGAATTACGTTTACAGATAGATGAATCAAAGTTCGGTAAACAAAAATACAATAGGGGATGATTAGTCAAGCTGCTTGGCTTGGTTTGATTGAGTGGGATCAAATATTCGGTTCTCTAGCTGACGTGAACAGTGTTTCTGAATCCTTTCTTAACATATTTTCAAAACTTGTAGATAATCAATTTCTGCTTAAGATTATTAAAAATCACCCTCAGCCTCAAATTCACTGGTTCAATAACGAAATCCGTGACTTTAGAGATAAAATGCTTATGATCAAGCATAGGTTCAACTGTACATTGGACGTCAAAACTAAAGCTCATTATAATTTAGTACGTAAAGACTATAAGAAGCTTATTGGTGCCACAGTTTAGTAAATATGTCTGTAATTCTAAAAATCCTTTTCAAGTTTCCTGGAAACTAATTAACTCAGAGAATAAACCTACCCCTAAAAGGGAGAGTACGAACTCACCCAATAATTTTAATGATTATTTCACCTCTATAGCGGAAGAGATTACTAAAAATTTTAAGTCAGTGTCTGATGTTGTTCCCTCGAATTCCATTATTTCTCCTTCATACTCTTATTTTTTTCCTCCAGTTACAATTGATGAAACTCTTTCCGTAGTTAAAAATATTGGAAATTCCAACAATCATTGACATTTTTAATATAAATACTAAACTAGTTAAAAGCTTCATTGACATTTATGTTACGCCTTTTACTAACCTATTAAATGCTTGCTTGATTTCGGATATTTTTCTAGATGTGTTCAAAAAAGCATTAGTGTTGCCTCTTTACAAAAAAGGTAATCCTGATGACATGAACAACTTTAGGCCAATTTCAATCTTCGGTAAAATTCTTGAAAATATTAGATTGTCAAACTATCTTGAAACAAATTCTTTGCAAAGTATGTCTCAGTTTCGGTTTCGCAAAAATTCATCCACAATACGAGCTGTGATGAATGTAGTCAACAACATTTGAAGGTTTTGAAAACAAGGAACATACTGTCATTACATTATGCGACTTAAGTAAAGCCTTTGATTGTGTTTCTCATTTTATCCTGGTTGATAAACTTAATAAACTTGGTGTACTACGTGGCAATGCTCTATCACTGTTTGACTAACTAATATCTTAAAAATCGAACTCAATCGATTAAAATCTTGAATTCCTTCTCCGATACGCGGAAAATCAAACAAGGTGTGTCTCAAGGCTCAGTTCTTGGGCCACTGCTTTTTGTATAAAAAAAGCTATTAGGATTATAACAAATTCTGCCTATAGGCAGCACTGCAAACCACTTTTCGTTGAGTTTAATATTCTTACTTTATTTTGCTTGTATATTTTTAATAGCTTATCGGAAATACACTCTCACAAAAATTCTTTTATCTCTCACTCTGATTGTCACTCTTACTACACTAGGAACGCAAGTCAGCTATAGCCACCAAGTCTCAGACTTGCTAAGCAACCAGAAACAGTCTGGATGTGTCACTGTACAATAATTTGCCCAGATGCTGGCAGCAACTTCCTCTTTCTCGGTTTAAACGTAGAGTTAGATCTTATTTGGTTTTAAACTCATTTTATAGTGTACATGAATTTAAGGAGACTCCTCCACCAACTATGTAAAATCAATTTTATACTAATTTATTAATTTTATTATATTTAACCTTTTATTTACTGTGTCTTTATGTCATGTATAGTTAATTTTTTGTTTTTTGTTTCTCTCGCAAGAAAAACTTTATTTTTGTTTATATTTTTGTAAACCATTTTTTTTCCTCTGTTTTGACGTTTGTAAAAATGTTTATTTATGCATTTAGTAACAATAAAGTATCTATCTATCTATCTATCTAATCTATCTATCTATCTATCTATCTATCTATCTATCTATCTATCTATCTATCTATCTATCTATCTATCTATCTATCTATCTATCTATCTATCTATCTATCTATTAGAAATGAGAGTATTGCGAAACGGAGATGGTGGTTATATGAGTTGTAGTTCCGAGAGTAAAAAAATTTTTTAAGCCCGTTTTGCTGCTTCTAATACTTCTGCAATTGTCTTGCAGCAATTAATTGCAGTAAAACGGCAATGAAAAAATATTGAATGCAATGTCTCTCGGATTAGTTTTACAGCTAGCAAGTATCTTTTGTAATAGCAAGTAAAACTCGAAATAATCAAGCAAAACTCGAAATAACTCGCGAAGGGACTATTTATTTTTAGTTGATTACTACGAAATTACTAGGTTTTTCCCATAGAATTGCACTTGCAATTGCAATATAAAAAGAACACGACTGATAAGTGCAAGGTCTTACAACTTGCCAAAATGTTTCATTTGTGCATGCCTTGCGTCAATATTTCGTACATTAGTTGCAGAAGTTGCAGAAGTATTGCAAGCTGTAAAACCGCCTTTAAGAAAAGAGGTTTAAATGACAAGACTTTATTTATTTATATAAAAATTGATAATTTGTTCTAGCAGGAAAAATCGGAATAAAATTGTATGAAAAATATGGCGATTTATACGTACCCGCAGAAGAAGAGGAAGCTTGGAAAATCGGCTGCACTTCGTTGTTTCGGTTATCTTGACTACATTTGTTTTATATTGTGGAATTTTTGTTTTAGTTACCGCCCAAAGATTTATTGCTATTTTTGCCGACCATTGCCTATGACAACCAGTCATAGATTGTAAATTCAACTTACAATTATCTAAACATTATCGGTAAATGAACTATCGTTATCACTAACGGTCAAAAATTGCTGTTATTAATGGTTAAATCTTAACTGTTCTTGTATAGTTATTATGTACGTTATTGTATTTCATTTCTTAAATAATTATTATTGAATTACGATTGATCTATTCTCAAGTCTAATTGATATTTTCTAAAACTATTGATATTTTCTAAATTCCAACTGATATTCTCTAAATTACAATTGATATTTTGTGAATTAAAATTGGCTATTCTGAATTACAATTGATATGTGCTGAATTACAACTGGAAAAGGTGTAGATGGGTGGTAAGGATTTTCGTATTGCCGTTTACATTTTTCACCTACTAAGTTTGCAATTTCAGAGACTGCAGCGTGTTTTAACTCTTTAACTCTAGTGTGACTAACGGTATTCATTTTACTTTCAAATGACATTATTACAAAATAGGTTTATTCAAAGTTATGGTGTCGTGTCCTTAGTTACCAAAGCCTATTATGCAACGAAATTATACAAATGAACCAAAGGAATCATAATTGAACCATAATTTACAAAAAATTATTAACGTATATAATGCGGTTGCATTTTTACAAAATGCAACCGCACACAAAAATGTTATGTGCGGCCGAGGCGCTCCTCTCAGGACGTTACACATTCATTTCGCAACCTAGGTATACAAATAACTATTATTTAGTAAAAATAGATAAAATGTGGCAGATGTTAACTAAAAGTGACGGACTCGGTGATAGATGTCAAATAAAAATATCAATCAAATAGACATGTCCAAGGTTACGTCAGTGAGCAAAGACACTGGAGGAAAAGTTGGGGGCAAATATGGTATACTTATCGTAAAATATTTTGGAGAAAATATCGATGGTTCCATACATTGTTTACTATGTTTACAAATAGTTGTCCAACATAAGATACCCCAAAGACGTTCGTGTTTTTAATCACACAAAGTACTTTTAGGTAAAATTTACACAGTTATTCGCAAAGACGACCGCCGAGAAACACGTTTAACTGCACTCACACAAACCGAACAATGTAAATGTAAGCATTTAAAATTTTGGGGTTATGTATGTCATGTGTGTTGGACAGCTTTGTGTAATCATAGTAAACAATGTGTGAAACCATAGTGGGCGCATATAATAGAGGGCGCTTTTAGCTAGAGTGTCTTCATGAATCTTTACACAAACTGTGATGCAAACTTTCCTCCAGTGTCCTTGCTCACTGACGTAACCCTGGACAGGTCTATTTGCCAAATGTTACCATAAAATGATAACGATAATGAAATCAACCAAGTTTGATAGATGACTCAAAATGACAGATGTTAACTAAATATCGCATTGGTCAATATACGAAATAAGTACCGCAAAAATAAATTTTCAGATATTTTGTTTATGTAATGTACAAAAAATAAACTGAGAACATTAACATCTCACACTCAACAAACTCTCAACATTGAGAACTAAAAAAAAAACCTTTCAAACTTCGAGATAGAGACTTTACCAAAATACATCCACTTAATTGCGAATCATTTAATAAATTGTACTCTATTAACAAATTAAATCAAAAATTAATTTTTGTAGATAATTTTGAGATTCCGTAGTTTCTGACTTATAATTTTGAAATTCCAAAATTTAAGAATCTCAAGTGTACCGAATACGTAATAAAATACGTCTAGCTTGCTCTTAAAAAAACCACACTAAATTTACCTTAGTTTTTGACAACCCGCAAATAGGTACATTTTCCATCAGTTATTTTAGTAATATTTACACAAAAATTGGTTAAAAATAATTTATGACTCTTATCATACACCTACAACCTCTCAATATACACTGTGACCCATATTGCTTGGATTTTCTTCATATCTGATTTTTAGTATACATTTTAAACATATTTGCGAATAATTTAATTAAACATAGTGTGCGATCTCTATTTTAAAATGTCAACCTTTAATTTACCTTTTACAGTCTAATTTCTGGGATTTCTTTCAAATTTAGATTACATAGTCATTTTAAATAATTTTGGAACCCTAAGTTAGCATTAAGTTAGGTTACAGTTTGATTAGTCAGATTTCTTTCAATTTGTTTTTTGTTAATAAATTTAAATAAAATTTTAACTAGTCTTCAAAATAGGTCACAATCTTTAATAAATTTATTTAACGCTAACTCATTGCTTACACTAGCAATGCTAGGATTTTCTTTAAACATTGATTTATATTAATAATTTTAAATTTTGTTTAAACAGTTTGATTAATTTTAATAAAACTGTTTAAACAAAACTTTAGTATAATACTTTTCCCATTTACTCAACTCTTAATACATACGTTTTAATGTCATTACTCAAATTCGTTTCAAATTTGGTTTCTAGATGCAATTTTAAGAACGATTTTAAATAATCCGATCAAATATGTTCCATAATATGCTACAAAAATCTGAAAATTTGATTGATAAATTTTAACACGAGGGAAGTGCCGTGGAATCTTATTTCCAGTATTTTTTAAGTAGAATTTATCAAAACACTAAGAATATTTTGCATAAATGTACTATTATTAGTACTCTTGTTTGTTTATCATATTTTTAGATGTACGAGTATCCATAGTTAAATATTCTTCGGTCATTAAAGCATCCCTGAAGAAAAAATACTCAGTAGAATTTAAAATGAAATTACGTAATCAGAAATAATATTACGTTAGTTAAAATTATTCAAATTAAATATAGCTTTCTTTATTAAGAAATATAGAAATAATAATAAGTTAGTTAAAATTATTCAAATTAAATATAGCTTTCTTTATTAATTTTTAGCCGCGCTTTTAAAATTAAATTATCATCAGTAATCGATTCATTTTTAAATACACTTTATTTACTTTATTGGATAAAGTAAATTGGAATCACTTTGGGGTGCATCAGTTTTCTGCTGTAGTTTGATGTAACATAAAAGTTGCCATTTCACGCTGTATACATGGTTTTGTGCGCGCGTGTTTAAGTCATTAGGAATATTGAAAGCGGAAAACTAACTCTCTCATACACGCCATATGGTTCCATCGTCGACAGCTCGACAAGGCCTGTTGTAGTGCCATAGGGCGCACGTCACTATAGGGTAATTTGCTGTGGTCCTGTGGTATCATTAGCAGGATTGACATGTTGCAAACTCTATACCTCGCATTTACCTACCTATTTTAACTTTCCAACGGCAAGATTATTTATACGGAATTCATAAATAACACAGAAGTTATTATTTAAACTCTTACGTTTTTATATTTTATGGGTTACTTCGCTAGGATATATAGATTTAAAGACCATCATCACGCTTTACAAATTAATAATTTTACTAATTTTGATTTAAAAAAAAAGGTTTATGTGGAGTAAAACCTTTTTAAACCTTTTTTTAAATCACAATTAGTAAAATTGTTAATTCCCACACCTGTACTTTGACAGTATTACAATTTTAAAATGAACACTTGAGTACAAATACTTTGCATGAATACTTTGAGTAAGATGACCGCTTTTCGGCTGGCCAACCCACTATAATGTAACCCTTCCTCGCATCTCTACTGTCTGTCGCGTCAGCCACCGCATCAAACTCTAATTTTTAATTTTTTAACAAAAATTAATGTCGGATTAAAAAATTAAAGCAACCATTGTAATCCACGAGTATGCTTCTAAAGTACGGATCTTTTATGAAGAATAGTTCGACGGTCGAGTTCAACTCTAAAAAAAAGAGGTATAAGCACATACAAACAGTATGACAGATTTTATTTGTGAAAAATAGTGTGAAAGTACAATTCCATTTTGAGATTGTTATTATCATTGATTGTTATTCGAACCGTAGATTTCTAAACTTAGTCGAGATTCGAGATGAACAAAAGTAAGCTTGGCAAAAGGGGGTTATGTTTGTTGGACAGGCCTATTACAGTGCTTCCTAAACGTAAGAAGTAAAAATCCATAATTTTATAAGAAAAAGACAGGCATGAATGAAGCTAATTATTATGACATTGAAAATTTTGAGATTTCAATGTAAAAATCTAATTTGCTGACCCCTTTTTGAACAAAACACACTACCCCAATGACGACGCCTAATCCCAGAATTATCGCGCAGGTTTTGATAACCTAGGTACTTTTTACAAAAGATCCGTAGTCTACATTATTTATTGAGAGGTTTTTTTTTGAACGACCTGTCAATTTTACATTCTTAAACAATGGGGAATGATTTATAATGTGTCTTAAACTTTAGCAACAAAATTCGAGTTTACGAGAATCTTTTCTAGAAGACTTTTGCTTGGTGGCAAACTCTACTATCAGATTTGATGATTTTATAGTCGGGAATCTAAATACTACAAATTTGAGTTGGAGTGTGCATTCAAACCCCTATTTTTTTAAAATATGTTTTTTATTCAAAATGATTTTGCGAATCTGACTACGAAGGGCTCTAGTATGCGTTATTGTAAGAGTTATAAAAAATATTTTGCACATTTTTTTTATGAAAATTGTTGTTAACAATTACCATACAAATTATTTAAACGAAACTGCACAACAAACTTCAGCAGCAAGGGATTTTTAAAACTACTGAAAATAAATGCATACTTACAGCGAATGATATGTGATGAAAAGAATAAGAAAGTGAAAGAAATGTGAAAGAATTACAGAATTAAAGAACAGAGTTTTGAGTGTATCTATGATAGAAAGCGCGTTTCGCAGCTTTCGGAATCTCAACAAAACGGCATGCAAAAAAATTTGTAGTTTTTATATGAATTATTCAATTTATGTAATTCATTCACTAAATACTTATTTTCTTCACATTTTATTTGCTGTAATGCATCTATCTGCAGTAGTCTAAAATATCCCTCGCTGCTGAAGTTTGTAGGGCAGTTTTTTGGCAAGCTTTGTAAATGAAATTGTATTTATCCATCAAATGAAATAACATCAATACATCAATTGCCCAACCGCATTTGATTATAAATATTGATAATAATGTTGAGTAAAGAAGAAAGTATTTATTTAATAAAATGCTATGGTATTGGAAATGTCTCATATCGACATGCTATTCGACTTTTTAACGAAAACTGGTGACTTGGACATATGCTCAGAACAAAAAGGGCGTTTGCTGTGTGTGGCGTTTACTTTAACTGTTAAAGTCATGTTTATGTGTATGTCATTAATATTTCATCTTATTCTGTCATGAGCAGCAATTACAGTTATTATTACCTCCAATTACAGTTAACGGCATTCAATTCTCACCTACATAGTTCAAAATAGAGGGGATAACCAATATTTCAATTCTTAACAGTAAAAAATGTTTAAAATGGTTTTTAGGGGGTAAAGTTTTATTTAAACTTAAAGGGTTAAAAAGTTGCAAAAATACATAATTTGTAATTTGTACACTTTTTACAGGTGTTATTTGATTTAAACCAACTTTTAAACGCATTGAAGAAAATGGTGCTAAAAGTTTCCTCCTTTAAAATCTGGCTCTTGTGGCCCTTTTTTCCCTTTAGATTATTGACAAAAAAAATAATTAAGTTGTAATTCTTATATGACAGCATTCTCCACCATTTTACACCGGTTAATTCAGTAATATTTACCTATAGATTAATTAAAATCCCTACCACACACCTACAGCCCTCGAATATGACCCTTTTCGCCCACATTATTAAAAATTTTGTAATATTTGATATCTAGTATAAATTTCCAACATAATTACAAATCGTCTAAATTTGGATTCTAGTATTTTTATTGGGGTTTTTGCCCCTCTTGTGCTTCTCTAAATTTGAGTGTCTTCTTTGCGCAAGCGTTATGCTAATCAACACATATGATTTTGAGTGGTCTCTTTGACGAGAATTTATTTAATTTAATCAACGGTATGAAACCATTTATTGCAGAAGACGTTGTTAGTTTACTATATAACTTAGTATGGTGTTGCATAAAATTAAATTGTGACACTAGTTCGTCTAATTTTTGTTACAATGTAGATTAAAACCAATGGATGAACAAATTAATGTACTAATTAGCAAGTTATTAATTTTTTTAATAAATAATTATAAAAAAATAAAAAAAAATGATTAAATGCCAATTAATTAAATGAAGTACTACTTGGACATTGAGTTTCAAAGTACTAATCGAGTACTAGTCAACAGTTCAGTCGACCTTCAGTTCTGAATATAATATTTCCATGATCAATATGTGCAAAATGTATAAAGCCCTACAATAATTCCGAAACTTTTAGAAGTTATTGAATAAAGCTTTTATGTGGCATGCACAATGACCTTAGATAATTTCAGATATCCAATTTTTACTTCATATATATATTAAATCTTTATTGTCACATGAACAATCGGCTATTGACTTTTGTCTTTCTTTTTTACTTCATATAAGTAGTATATCTATAACACTAACCGTTATTTTAAAATACTATATTGTATTACAAGTGTGGAAAATTAATCATTTCAGTATGAGTGAGATCCACACCCATATTGCAATGATTCATTCCACGCGTGTAGGTATTACATACTATTTTTTATAAAACCACAAAAAGAATTACAAAAAATATCTGGATTTCTGCATTCTGCATTTTCGCAGTACTTCTCTCGTTATATATTATGCTATATTAATTTTAAAATAGTCACCGCGGATCAAATAGCATCAGGAACAAAACAAATGATTGAAATAAAACAAATGAAATGAAAAAAATTATTAACATTTGTTACTTTTTTGTGATATGTCATTTTTTTTTCAAAATTTAATATTTGTTATTATTTGTCAGATTGATTTTACTGTGTGTGTGAATGTGTCATATTTCATTCTTAGTTTACATCTGTCAAATTCAATTGATTTTGTCGATATTTGTCATTTTTAGTTGAGAAATGTCAGTTTGTGGCAAAATTTTACATATTTAGTTATTATTGGTAAAATTTAAATATTTTTCTTAATATTTGCCACTTTTTTGCCTAAAATTTGATGTTTGTTAAAATTTGGTGACAGCTGTCAATTTTGACATTTGACATTTTTAGGACTATTTTTGAATAATACTAAAATTATTAACAGAAAATGGTTGAATATGCTTTCAAATACCGGTTATATCATCTCAAATTTTTGACGTAAATTAAAAGGGTAAAAAAGCCATAAGGGTTAAATTTTAAGGAATGAAATTTTCACGACCATATTTTTCAATTTATTTATAATAAGAGTGCAAAGTTTGGATGATGCATCTTGAATATTGTTAAAGATATATGCGATACAAAATAACAAATTTTCCTAATTTTTCTCCCATCAACCGTTAATAAAACACCACCCCTTCAAAAAATTCAACTTTTTTTGCAGCGTTCACAACTTCAGGGTGTACGTAATCACTGTGCAAAGTTTGGTCGTAATCGGTATGGCGGTTCAAAAGATTACCTATACTCACTTTTTTGTCACTTTTTAGCTAGTTTCTAGCCTCTAGTGCGCATGTCTTTTAAAAATTGAATTTTTTTTATTAGGTTTGTCTAATGACAACAAAAAAAGGATGCAAATTTGGTTTTGTTGGTCTGGGTAGTTTTTGAGATATAGTGGTTAAATCAAAACCAACAAACAGACAGACTGGCGGAAATTAGTGACTATAGTTCTTTAGTCTACGTTGTCTGAGCTATCCAGAACACTAAAAATCTCGAAAAGTAAAATTTTCATGATTACAATACTTCCTCTATATATTACGTTTTATATATATATATATTACTTATATGAAGTAAAAAAGAAAGACAAAAGTCAATAGCCGATTGTTCATGTGACAATAAAGATTTAAAATATATGAAATACAAATTGGATATCTGAAATTATCTAACGTCATTGTGCATGTCATATAAAAGCTTTATTCAATAAATTCTAAAGGCCCATTTATAGTTCGTCGTTAACCGTATCCGTAGCCGTAACCGTAAGAAACTCAGTTCCTGATTGGTTTGTACAATTTGGCAATTCAAAATAGACCAATCAGGAACTGAGTTTCTTACGGTTACGGCTACGGATACGGTTAACGACAAACTATAAATGGGCCTTAAACGTTTCGGAATTATTTTACAAACAAACTGTTAAAACAGTTTTAATTATAGTGTAGAAACTTATTTTAAGGCTGCGTTAAAATAGGGATTAGCCTGATAGGTGAGCTTTATAGTAAATAAAACGAATACCAGTAAGATTTTTGTTTCGTTTTTTGAAGATTCTGGTAAATTATTATTTTTTTATATATTTTAACGCAGCCTTATATAGTAAATTTAGACAACTACACCATTTTTAATTGTAATTTAAAAAGCGTCAATTAAATTTTAAAAATATCACTTTAATAATAAAAAGTATTATATGTATTTTAAAAATGTCAATTAAATATTCAAAAGCATAATTTGTAGTTTAAAATAATCAATTGAATATTATAAATTATCATTTCTATTTTAAATATATCACTTCGATTTCAAAAAGTGCCATTTGTATTTTAAAAGTATCATTTGAATATTCAAAATCGTCATTTGTAGTTTAAAATAGTCAATTCAATATTTAGAAGTATCATTTAAAATTTAAAAATGTAGATTTGTAGATTACATAGTAAGTAAATAAAAATCAAGTGTGTTATGGTCTTTTATCATAGCAACGGTTTGTTATGTGCAAATTATGGTGCAAATCAAAGATTAATGTGTGCTTCAGTTTATCAACTTACACCTTGATTTGCACTTAAACCGTTGCTATGATTAAAAATCATAACAGACTTGATATTTCTTTCTTTTACTCAATATGTAATCTACAAACGGTCTTTTTTAAAATTCAAATGATACTTTTAAATATTGAATTGACTATTTTAAACTACAAATGACGATTTTAAATATTCAATTGATACTCTTAAAATATAAATGACACATTTTAAAATTAAAGTGATACATTTAAAATAGAAATGATATTTTATAATATTCAATTGATTATTTTAAACCACAATTGACGATTTTGAATATTCAATTGACAATTTGAAAATACAAAATACTTACTTAGTAAGAAGATACTTTTTAAAATTGTTATGAAGCTTTTTAAACTACAATAGGAATTGGTGTAGTAAAATATGAAAAAGTAATATAGTTTTTAATGGGATGTGTGTTACCAATAGGTTATACTATAACTAGATAACATAGTTGATGTAAAGTTGAAACTAGTAATATTGAAGATATGTACATGGACGCAGCCGTTGCCTTCTTCAGATTGTGCTTAAATGAATTAAGTTTGACGATTAAGGACCCTCTTCTATATTGAGAGTTAGTACAACTAACGCTGGTGAATACTCCAACCATTTACGTTTCATGTCTTTTTAGACAATCCAAGAACTTCTCTTTCATATCGTTATATTATGTCGAATTATTGCAAAGCACAAACGCCCATCCTCGACACTTAACACATAAAAATTATTAAACATTCCAAGCATTTTATTAATACTTGAACGCACATAAAAGAACGATTTAAAACATTGTTATTTTATAGATTACATTTTATAGAATAAAAATACATAAATATTTCATCTTATATGTCTATTTGGAATCGGATATCTCACGTACATTGTAAAATATATTATTATTTTTGAACAAATCTGTTATATATGTTTATCATAAAAGATTTGCTTATGTTTCGTTTGATTGTAAATATCTACAGGTGCATATTTCTTAAATATTTCTACCTGTAGGTAATACTCCTGAAGTTCTAATTGTGAAGTTGGGGGAAAAAATTAAGCTTGTTACGATAAATACCGATACGATAAATACTGTAAATAATCCATAGTCAATTGTTCTTGTGACAATAAAGATGTAATATATATTATAAATATCTAAATTTAGTTTTTAAAAATCTTTAATCTGAAATAAAAATGTATATTGAAATCATATCATATATCTTAATTTGTTACGTGTGTTAGGTCGACAAATCCTAGTAGCCGTACACTGAATTCTATATAGTTTGTCCAGAGGAAGGTGGCGGTCACGTCATCAATGTATACGTTATCATACGTCATCATACCGACATAGGTATATCAAACATATTGTCACGCGCTTGCATAGCGTAGCCATACATACGATCGTCTGAACGAGAGCCAGCACTTGATGACGTGACCGCCACCTTTCTCTGGATAAACTATACCGAATGTGTCTTCCCATGTGTTCACTTATTTTGCAACTAAATGAATAAACAAGTTTAAATTTAAAGGATAATTCACAGTATTTATTTTTATAAATATCTATATTGAAAATCATTGGTGTTTATTGTCAGAATATAATAAAAAAGAAATTAATTAAACTTTGTCAATTTGAAAACTTTATTAAATTTTTCAATTATTAATTTAGAAAAAGTGGAATGTATCTTCATGGTTTTACAGTAAAAAATCAATATTCATTAATAAATATAAATAATAGAACCAAATAACGTCAAACTGGTCAAACCGAAAATGTTTTTGCGAGAAGTTGATGGTGCTGATTGTGAGATAAACTCCGAATTTGATTTGTATGATGTTTCCCAAGAAGTTGAAAAGCTTTTAATAGAAATGGTACAAAAAATATATTATATTTTCTTTGTTTCACATGTACCATACCTATGGTAGTACCATAAATACTATGAGTACACAAATTACTTCTAACCCAAAAAAATGCATGAGGTTTTTTTTGGAACTTAATTTGTGCACGAATTGTATTCGGTAGGAAAATCGCACAACTTTAATACAATTATTTAGTTCGTTTGTTTGTTTAACTTTTTTTTTTATTTTAAATATAATCATTAGTTTATGAATTATTATTGATTTTGACATTTAAATTTAATTAATGTGACAGATGTTTGGCATAACTATTTCAACTTATTAATTTTGCATGTTGCATATAGAATCTCTACTTACTAATCTATTTTTTTTTACTATTTTTAGTAGAACTTTGTGTACGATTTTTATATTTATTAAAAATCACTACTAATTTGTGAAATGAATCAAGAACTATTGAAGTTTACTAATCTAGTTGCCATCGTCATTACGGTATCAAATCATTTCATTGGTGGTTGAAAATGTTGTGCCATTTTCATGTGTTATATTTTCGAAGTCATGTATTTATGGAAGAAACAATATACTTTTTGTATATATCTTTGCAGTGAAATCAAATTAGTTTGTGTCAGTATCAATTTAATTCACATTTTGAATCAATTTCAAAAAAAGTTTCTACTCGAATACCTCTGAACATTGAGAAATTCTTATAGTTAATCGCAGTTTCTTCAAACACTTTATACTGTGTAAGAGTCCTCTTACCCAGACAACGTGTTTTCGAAAACGGCGTTAAATGATTTTGTAATTATCAATGTCCTTGACATATTACTACTGATACTAGTATGGTAGGATAATGTTGCGAATATAGTTATATATTCGTACATATCACATCATTAATAAAACCATTTTAAAGTGAAGAGGCTTCTTCTTAAAAATCCAAGAATTTGAACATTTTATTCAATTGTATAATAAGAAATGTAGTGTGAGTTATAATAATAATTTTGTGACTGACAAGTTAAATCATAGATATGGGGATCCTGTTTGTCAGCTCTGTAGTAGAACGGCTAACCTGATCGGTTGATCCCTGTTGACATTTAAATTTTCTTCGGCTTTGAATACATTTAGAATATCATAAAATAAGAAGTTTTATACTGAGTGACAAGGGTATATAGGCATTGGGCGACGACTTGGAAATAACATAACATATCCATTCACGTTTTATAACTCCTAGATTGGGTGTAGCTTTTTATTTCAGAGCTATGGTCGACAGAAAATGTATATAAAATAAATATATACTTAAATAGATTCGCAATATAAAAGTTTGGATACGGTATGCAGACGCTGGGTATATATTGCATTAAAGGGGAGTCATGCGTGAGAGGGGAAATGAGAAACGTATAAACTCGAGACAAGCTTCAGCACACGATTGCAGTTCCGATGCCAGTACCGATCATCAAACCAACGTGGCAGAAAAATGAAAAGCTAAATCCGGTTATCATAGCAATTTCCACACCGCTCCGTGGTGATGGGAGGAAAATTTGTTGAACAGAAGTTACCTTTGCTTTGCGTTCAACCATTAACAACCCTCTCACTAACAGCCACCGGCTATAAAAATGTCTGACGCAAACCAATATTCTGATCTAAATCAATAATTCTCGTCGAAGTAGATTGAAAAGATATAATTAAGGTTTTCATAAATTATTGTTTCAGTTAATTTAAAACAAAATCTTTGAAATTTATCTACCCTATATGCTGTATATAATTATTTACCTTGTACTAATTGCTTTAACACATGTTACTTGCATAGGAAATTAATATGCAGCACACCACTCACTACAGTTGTAGACATGATGGCATTTTGGCTATCAGTAGCGGTTATATTTTAATGACAAATTAGTTAGTGTAAGTGGTTTCAATTACGACTTATGGCAAGATTTACCAACCAATATACAACTGAATTATTGCAATTTTGCAGCACTCTTTTCATTCTGCTTTAGCGCCCCTTTTCACAGACATTTAATCCAGTGTGACATCCAGAACAAAGCAATACAATAAATTGCCGATATAAAACAATATGAAAAGGGTCTTTACATTTTACATTTCTTTGCGTATTTTACTATTTTGTTGAATGTTTTGTTGTGATATTTCGGAATGGCAAAATTACATCACGATTACTTTGTGTTTGTTGTGTTTAATCTTGTTATTTGATTTGATGTGGAAAGCAATCCACAGAATGAATTTTTTTTTAGAAATAATTTTATCAGAAGTCATAAAGTATTATGGATACTTGACTTATCTGAATTCAAAGAAATTAAATCAATCATGCCACTAAAAATGCCACTTTTACTCGACTTTATTTGAACCCATTTTCTTATGTTATTATACATACTATACATATATAATAGATTCAAATAATGCCGTTTTATTTAATTTAAATTGTGTGCAAGCAGTATACTACACTACTAATCCCGCATTATTGTAAGTTTTTATAAATATTTTGTTTTGAGAACGTGATTTAGAACTTTGATGGAATAAATTCAATCTATCGTATTCGCTGCGAGGAGATGATTAACTACATCTCGACTTTTGCCACATACGACATACCACAAGTTTTATAGGATTATTAATTTAACTAATGTTTAAATAACAATTTAAATATTTAAATAAATTACTAGATCATTGAAGAAATAAAGTTGGTATCTATCTAATCACATAAGTTGGCTTTTATTAAAAACTTAATAATGTTACAAGAATTATGCAATATTCGAATTATGCGATATCACTTTACCTTTTCCAAGGTAAAGTTAAAGGGATACTAAAAATTCATACCAGAAAGTCATACAAGTTTTCAGTATTGAAGTAATTATTTTATTTTGGGGTTATATCGAATTGTGTAAAACTTAAATAATGGTTTAAATTCCACTATCTACTGTTTAGTAATCGGTAATATTGATATTGTATGTATATACCTAATGTTCAAATATGTTATAATTTGTAGACAAATTTTATAAAAATTAATAATCTAGTCTTATAAGAGCAACTGTTAGTTTAAATCCCGATCTACTAGCACCTACTGATAAGTTTTGGCTTTTATCTAAACTGTCAGCATCTGCGGCTGCGGTTCTCAACCCGTATAGTGAACCAAGTTTCTCTTGTATTATACCAGTAATCCTGTGGATATGTTGTTGGGGGACCACAGAGACGTGGTTAGTGTAGGATTTGTAAAATGTAATTGGTTCAGCTGCTTCAGACACGTTGGAATCATCAATAGCTCATCAGATTCATCGACCAACCTGACACCCCATAGCCTCATACTTTTGACTTTACACGCATTGCTTTTGTATTTTTGTATTTACATTTAAAACTGTTTTTTTTTAATATTTTTTAAATCGAATGTAATTTAATTTGGGCTACACATACGATCACATGGTAATATGATAATATGGCAAGTGGATTAGTACTGTATGTAAATGTTTACGATTTTTTTTTATTGCATTCGAAATTGAATACTCGTATTATTAATTTAATATTTATGTAATAAATTTTATAAAATAGTAAATCTACATTTATTTTCTTTGGTTTAAAAATAAAAACAAGAAATGTAACAAGTTTTACATGTAGGGGATTTAAACAGTATAAAATTACTTGGTGTTTAACATCAAACGGCTGTTCGCACCTCTAACCCATACTAAATCCTTTTCCGGATTTGTAAACGAATCCGGCCCTAAACGCTTGTATGTATGACTGACCATTTATCATTCTGCTCAGCTAACTGCCTCCACTCGTACTATGTGCTAGAATCCTTTAGATACCATCCCCTTTAAATCCAAACTTGTAATTTTCATGAGCACGCTAAAAACGATATATTACTAATTATACAGTTTTGAGTATGTATTTATTTATTTATTTATTTATAAAGTTGTGTGAATCCATGAGGGTAGTGTGTCAATATCTGTCTTTGTTTTATTTATTTAATTGACGTAAAATTACATATATACAGGGTGCTTCAACTTTTATCTGCGAAATTCGAATAGGTCATAGAGGACCTAATATAAGATATACTTTTATAAATAAACTTTGTTCGGAGCTCAATGGTTTGGAAGACTTTAACACTCTTTAAGGTTAAAGTCACAATATTTTTTTGGTTTTTTTCCATTATCCTAAGAACCACTTAACAAAAAAAATAAAAATTGGTATGTGGATAAACATTCAACTCACAGACATTTATGTTTTTGTTATAATTTAATAATGATGGTAGATTATAAGTTATGTCTTAGTTTAACTTTGAGATGGTGTAAAACACATCAATTTGAGGCAAACGTACAATTTGTTTATATAAAAATAAACGTTAACTATTTCTTATTAAAATTGTATGCCCATATGACATGTTTCTACAAGTTAAAGTAAAAGTAAAACTTAAGTTTTTAAGTTAATTTAATTTTTTTTTAATTTTCAAATTGTAAAAAACAATCATTTTGAAATGTATCATGGCATTCGCAAAAGTATATAAAATAATCTAATCCATACGTTTCAAAAACATATTAATAAAAGTTAGCTAGGGATTATAACGTCAACCTAATTATCTGGTTGTCATAATATTTCACATATTGGTTTTTTCTAAATACGTCTCAATTAAAATAATGCCAAGATTATTTACAAGTGAAGAATACGCAAACATTCATTTTGTATATGGATTCTGCAACGGAAATGCAATGGAAGCGGAAAGAGAATATCGTCGAAAGTACCCAAACAGAAGAAGTTATCCTAATAGGCAAGTTTTTATTGAGACACATCGACGATTCCGTGAGTTTGGTTTGAGATCTAGTAGTGGTGAAATTCGACATAGAAGAAGAAATAGAAATAAAAATCAAATAGTACGAATGTTTAATAACAATCCTTCGCTTAGCACGCGCAGAGCTGCGCAGCAAAACCACAGGAAACCTTTCCATTTTCAACGTGTTCAAAGTTTAATTCCTGGTGATGGAGAGAAAAGAATAGTATTTTGCCAATGGGTAATAAATTCGATAGATGCAAATCTTGATTTAAAAAAAAAAATTATGGACTGATGAGTCTACATTTACAAGATCTGGTGTTGTGAATTATCATAATTTGCATGTTTGGTCCGAACAAAACCCTCATGCAATCCGTGCTCATAAATTCCCGCATGAGTTTAGTCAAAGAACTCATATATACCAAGAAGCGCACTCGCAATAAAAATCCTTTGATCTCAGCGTGCGCCACTTTTAGGTAACAAAACACGAGTTGTGTTACCCACTCGATAAGATGGCGGTGTTAAAACTTTCTTGAAAGTACAGTGAATTTGATTTGTGTTATCAAAGAAAAAATTTAGAATACTGGAAGCGACGTAAATCATAAACTTTTCTCTTTCTAGCACAGAAACAAATACAAAATAGTGGTAGATGCAATATTATGTTGCCGATACTATTCTCGCGCCATCTAATGGTTCTAAAATTCACTAAAAAAAATCGCACGCTATAATTGGCCTAAGTGGTGTATAGTCAAATGAAGGCCATGCTAAAATTTTACCAGTGGCGTAACGTAGAAATTTTAGTTTCTGTTGTATTACAAATTTATTCAGGAAGTAATCTAACAAATAGCATTTGTCATTTGTGCATTGAAAATTATCTCAATTGTACGGGATTTTAATTAGATTTCATTAGGTAAGGATATAAATAATAAGTCTGTTGACTTTTTCAAACTCATTTATATGTTAACTCGAGTGTTAACTATAATCTACTAGTGCATAATAATGATTTATAACCAAATAGATAAATTAATAATATTTTTCTAATTTTGGCATGTAAAATGTGACTTTTCAAAATCGATTGTAGTTGGCAAACGGCACATTTTACGCAACTGGTGATGTAATGAAAAATATTTCACAACTGGTGATGAAAAGTTCCGAATAAAGCCTACTTGTTTTGATAAAATTCACTAAATTATTAATATCATAAGTTTAAAAAACTCTTTTTTGAGAAGGTTCTTGTAAAAATTAGAAAAAATCTTGTATGCAACATGTTAGGAAATGCTATTTTGTGTAACTCGCGTTATTTTGCAGAACTCGCTGCGCTCGTCCCGCAGAAATCCGCTCGTTACACAAAAAAATGCATTTCCTAACTGGTTGCATAAATAGCTATTAATATAACTAAAATAATAAATTATAAAAAAAAAACTTAACAAATTATAATAACAACTGTAAACTATTTACACGCACTATAATTAATTAACAGTTATAAAATACCAGGTATAGGAACAAATAAAAATGGATATTGTTAATTAGCTGCGACGTTTCGGTAACAAGAATGTTAGCCAAATAACAACATCCATCACAAACCGGTCCCAAAACCAAATATTTGAGCGACGCTACTGAACGACAACAAGACGAAAGACATACGTGCATGTAACTTCTTTGTCATTCATATTGATTGTATTCATAAAATCAGTGAAGTCATGTCGCTGCGCTGGCAGACAAACGTTTCTGTTATTGTTAGCATATACTGTAATGCGCTGGCACAGCGTAGCAATAAAAAAGTACGTCTAGCGCATTCGATACCAGGGACCAGAACGCAAGCAATTTGACTATATATGAGTTCTTTGGTTTACTGTAAATGTTTGGGTTGGCGTTATTAACAACAACGTTTGTGGACTAAACATTTTGCCACAACGACTGAATTCGCAGTGTTTTTTAGATTTTTTGTCTTATCAATTGGATGATTTACTAGAAAATATCCCAGTTGGTGTTGTAAATAAAAGTTGGATGCTAATGGATAGTTGCCCTGCGCATTTTGGACGTGTGGTTCGTGAATGGATGCACGAAAATTATCCAGAGCGATGGATTGGTCGTATAGGGCATCGGGTAGATGTTGCAGTAGGAAGAGGTCCAGTGGCTTGGCCACCCAGGTCACCAGACCCCACTTTGTTTGGGAATATTTAAAAGACAAAGTTTACGCTGTTGCAATTGATTCAAGAGAACAGCTATTAAATAAACTTGAAGTCGCCTGTAATGAGCTTAAACAAAACCCTGGACTTGTGTCATCCGCAATTAATAGTTTATATCGCAGGTGCGCAAAATGTATTGAAGTCGAAGGGATGCACTTTGAACAATTACTTTAATTTATTTAAATAATGTGTTTATTGTTTATTATTTTATTGTTTATTTTCATTTATTGTTTATTATTAATTACAGCTTGAATATTTTTGTTTTTTGTTAGTTTTGACTCATTACCAAATATTACTTTTTACTTTTTAATGTACTTTATTTTAAACTTATTATGAGTTTAAACAATAAATGTTGAAAAATATTTTTATTTATTTATTAAATTTAGCAATAACTGTAGTTGTTTTTAAGTGACGAACTCGGTTTGTGCTAGTTTGAAATGACAACTAGTATAGTCTATCCAAAGTTAGAAGATCGTTACGTCATTAATGCTATATGACGTAGGCTTAAGGTCTATTTACATCAATATTTTTCAATGTGCAATTTGTATTGAATGTTGCCAAATTATTACTTACTTTTATTACAAAGCGATATGACTATGAATCGATTATCGACAAAACAGTCACTTAATACTCACAAAACTTAGCACAAGAATAGCAATAGTCACAAAACTTAACCTGACTTTATGCTATGATTTAAGCAGTGTAACTGACAATCGATCTAGATTGCCAGCAATACACAATCGATTATTTGTGAAATTGTGAAATTTTTGGGGGTAAACCCTTCATTAGCCAGGTGCAACCTAAGCCACTATAATCCCTAAAAAAAAAAACTTTCTAACGCATTTTCTCGCTTAATACCTCATATAATGACTTTATTCTTATAGCAATGTTAATATTAGTACTAAATGAAGAATTTATGCTTAAATTCATTTTGATTATGTTAGTTTTTTTTTAAAATTTTAGGTTGGTATTAAGTACGTCATTATTTCACATTCATGACGTAACGATCTTCTATCTTTGGATAGACTATAGAACTGTAGCGTTCATTACGTCAATGACGTCACCGTTTGGTCACATAGCTTCAACCGGGTTTGTCACAAAAAACAGCTAATGTGTGAATTGACGTTTAATTATGAGTGCACTAGTGCGCAGGCGATTCTACACTCTCACTTCGCACACCATTTTTAATTAGATTATTCGTAAATATATTTAAAATTTATACTAGAAATCAAATATGAAGAAAATCCGAGCAATATGAGTCAACGGGTATAATGGAGGTTGGGGATGTGTGGAGAAGGTTGAAAATAATCTTCAATCAATCTTTATATAAATATTACTAAAATAACTGATGCAAATAATAGGTATTGTTGTGGTATAAGAGTCACAAAACCATTCATTTTTTGACAACTCATTTAAAAGGCGAACGGACTAGGCTTATTTTTATAGACGAACGGACTAGGGTTAAATAAAATGAAACTTTGAAGAAAAAAATATTTCGATTACAATACTTCCTCTATGAGAAAAGTAAAAATGCTGGCAATAAGATTCCATAGTGCTTTCCTCGTTATTATGTGTCAAACATTCTTAACTAAATTTTCAGATTTTTGTAGCATCTATTGTGGTATATATTTATTCGGGTTATTTAAATTTGAATTTAAAATTTCGCGTAGAAATTTCACCAAATTTTAAACCAATTTAAGCCCTAAAGGTGGAAAAGAATGTATTTAAACCTAGAGAATAAAAAAAAATAGCTTAACGTTCCGAAATCAGCAAATAAATATGAATAAAATGAACCGTAGCTTAGCAGGTCAATACCAACGCTCGAAAGAAGTTTTAGATGTTGTTAATTGAGTAAAGACGTTTTAGGGTGATGTTTTCGACTAATTTACGTGAGAAATAAGTCATATCTTGGTCCAGCTATTCTTTAAGAAATGTCGCAATATTTGCAGTTGACATAGATAAGCAAAACCATATACCTATATGTTTGATAATTATAAATAATCCATTTGAAACAATTTGTTTTTTGCATAGATACATTTTACTACAGCTCGGCTTGCGGCTCGCTCTCTGAAACTTGGTGAAAAGTACCTTAAAAGCTATGATACGACTAAATTTCGCTGTAATTTTATTGTAGTAGTGTAGAGTATTTGCCACTACTATATCATAACTAGTATACGGTCTATCCAAAGTTAGAAGATCGTTACGTCATTAATGCTATATGACGTAGGCTTAAGGTCTATTTACATCAATATTTTTCAATGTGCAATTTGTATTGAATGTTGCCAAATTATTACTTACTTTTAGTACAAAGCGATATGACTATGAATCGATTATCGACAAAACAGTCACTTAATACTCACAAAACTTAGCACAAGAATAGCAATAGTCACAAAACTTAACCTGACTTTATGCTATGATTTAAGCAGTGTAACTGACAATCGATCTAGATTGCCAGCAATACACAATCGATTATTTGTGAAATTGTGAAATTTTTGGGGGTAAACCATTCATTAGCCAGGTGCAACCTAAGCCACTATAATCCCTAAAACCAAAACTTTCTAACGCATTTTCTCGCTTAATACCTCATATAATGACTTTATTCTTATAGCAATGTTAATATTAGTACTAAATGAAGAATTTATGCTTAAATTCATTTTGATTATGTTAGTTTTTTTTTAAAATTTGAGGTTGGTATTAAGTACGTCATTATTTCACATTCATGACGTAACGATCTTCTATCTTTGGATAGACTGTAGTAGTGGCCATACCATAACTAGTTTAATACTATACTACTAGTTTAGTACTATACCATACCATAACTAGTTTAATATCTTGAAAAACAAAGACAATATAAAATTTGAATTTTTCAACACGTATCATAGCCCCTTAATGATAGAAATTTTAAAGTTCCAAAATTTTTGAAATCTTAATTTTGAGATGATCTTGGTCAATTTTCGCTTGCTTTTGCATCGCAGGGATTTTATTAAAGTTCACCATTACTAATTTTAGAAATAAGCTCACGTCTTTTTTCGTTTTTGTTTATAATATTGATTATAAAAAAAAAACATAAACTATAATTAATATATACTGTATTTTTTCATTTTATTGTAATAAATTAGTAGTTCGGTAAAAAAATAATTGCCCTCTGAATCAGAACCTTCCTTGAATCAGTTTCTTACTTTATTTCAAAAATAAAATGTATTTTTATGTATTACCAAATTATTATTACCAAGTTATTAATTTATTAGAATAAAATGCAAAATACAGTTAATTTATAGTTTGTGTTTTTTATATTCAATATTATGAAGAAAAATAGCGAAGAAGACGTTTGTTTATTTCTCAGATTAGTAACGAGGAACCTTAAAATCCTTGTAATGCAAAAACAAGCGAAAATTGAGCTTAAAAGATTGTAATTTAAAAATACGAATGCCTTGGAATCCTTAAATTTCAATCTAGAACTAATATTTTTGTGTGCTTTTTAATTATATTAACAGTAAAGAAACTAGAGCAGTGTAAGATACTTTTCACCAGCGCATTTTGAACGTAAAAGTCGACGGTTTAAATTCATGCTTTTTAAAATATTTCACATTTTTTTTCTAATGTCTTGGATGACCATTTGTACTTTTACCAAAATAATTTTTATGCTTTGAGAAATCAATAAAAAAAAATTGTGGTGTATTTTACATTTTACCATTTAAAACTACCCTGTAATAGGACCAAGCACAATGTATTTTTTTAGTCAAATTGCATGATATTTTATTTTATACTATAGAGTATCAGTATAGTATATAATAGTATATTATTGAACAATACTGTACAATAATGTACTTGCAGAAAGTATTGAACCCCTTATAAAGTTGTTTGTATACAGTATAGGTAGTACAAAATCTAAAACATTGCTCTGCCAAAAAATACTTTTCTTTTAAATGACATTTTATTATACACGCCCGTGTATAATCGAGAGTCGCAAAGACCGAGAATCGCAACGACACATTCCTTACCGTCACTTTTCCCTGCAGATTCCCTAGCTACCGGAGCGGTTATATATTTACTGCTTTCGCACCTTTAATTTAACCCTTAAAATTCCAGATTCTTCCAGCTATCGGGCGAAGTTTCATGTTGTAACGCAACTGCAAGTTTTCCTGTTAGTTATAAGGAAAACATACGTAATGTTTGCTTTTTTTAATTAGTTTTACCCGGTATAGGAGTCAATAATATATTCTATTCCACATTGTTTAATAGATATTTTTTGAAATACTAGCAAATTGAGGAATGAATAATTAATTTTTTATTTAATTTTATATTAGATAAACTGTTTCCTTAATAAATGCCTTATGTTTTAAAATTCTACATAGAGTTTAGAGCAGATTTAATTAATTAATTTAGAGCGTCTTACATAACATTTTCTTAATCTTACAGCCAGTTATTACTTTGTAAGTATAATAACTGTAACACTACTTGACAATCTGAAAATTAATTTCTTCATAAAATGTCCCCCAGCGTGAAAGATCATAGTCCTTACTGCGTGTTCCTTAAACGAGAGCATTATATTACCTCTATCTTCGTTCTTTTAAGACATGGCTGTGGATTACATAGATTTAAACATTTACTTTACTACTAACATAAACAATATTCTATTTAGATAACGGATTAACTTGTTATGAACATATGAATGGCACATCATATGTTCATAACAAGTCAATCCATTAGCTAAATAGACAAATTAGTAAATACACTATCTAGACAACTGATTTGGTTTTATATTTTATAAAACATTCTTTGCTACGTAATAATCGAGCAAAAATTACAAAAAATAATTGTTCAGTAATGATTAGCTTTTAAATTTATGATTGAATATGATTAAATATTCTTCCGTTTAAAGTCCGAGCGGCAAGAGCATCAAACTGTTCAATTAATCCGGCAAAAAGTGCATCAGAAATTCAAATATTTTCAAATATTTTTCAAGGAGTTTTGCAATTTGAACTCTGCAAATTAAACATGATTTCATAAAAATTCCTTTATAAAATACCAGAATACATCTAGTCCAGTTAAATTGGAATAGAAATTCTAAAATGTCGACAAAAAATGTATAACGTCTGAATTTTTTTTAATAGTTAGTTCTTTTCATAAACTTAAAATCACAAAATGCACACTCGTATGGGTTGAGCCTTTTTTGCTATATTGAAATAAGGATAGCAGTGGTTTATTTGGCTGTTATTGGTCCTGGAATACTAATTCATTTTCTGTTTTACATATAATATATCAAAAAATATCGCAAATTTCTAAAATCAATATCACTAAATCTTCCGCACTTTTTTCAAAAAAAATTTCACCCATCAATAAAATAAACTATATATTTTCATAATAGATGTAAATAAATAAAAAAAAATATGCATCTTCCCTATTCTACATGAAAAATGCCTCTTGCGTTTTTTCTCACGCACCACCCGGGAGTGCGCAATTCGATGGGAAGACGGGCGGAAGCATGCCTATTAAGTAAAGGTGACCATTTCCAACAATGTTTATAAATCAAAATTATCATTATCAATGGTAATGTTAATAATAATAAATAAATAATCATGTCTTGTATTTAACTATAACAATAAAATTACAAAAAAGTGGTAGCGAGGTCTAGTAAAGCTATTCTACCTAACCTAACCATAATGAGTTTCAATTTTAATGTAAATGATTTAATCAAGAACGGTGCGTCTGACGAGAAAAAACACAAGAGGCATTTTTCATGTAGAATTGACCCGGCTAATAAAAAAACAAAATCTATACAGAAAAATGTCAGTGGCGTACTAATTTTTTCTAAGAAATATTAGATAACATGTTTGCAAGAACGCCGTTGGGTCATATAAACTTTTCTTCATAAAAGAGGAATCTCAGTTACCTGAGGAATCACACCCTGAATTATTAGCACGTCTTTAAGGAACACCCTGTATATACTTGCAAAATTAAAGTAGGCCACGCGTCGTAACAACATTTTGATAGTTTGTCGTGTGTCAAACCTTGTATGTTCGGAAGCAATATAACTTTGAGAATGAGCCTGTGTTTTATATGAGAAAGAGCGTTTGGTCATGCTAAAAATACTGTGCTGAAACAAAAAGGTGTGCAAACTTTACATTCGTTTGCTATGACATAAGGCGAGAATTAACATGCGCGCATGCTGGAAAACGGTGAGAGCGTAACTATCCATGATGTGTGTCAAAAAATATATACGAATGAGAAAATGGGTGCGGGGTCACAAGGTCTTCGACCATGGAAGAAATACCTTTATCGTCAGCGATTGATCGAACGCAATTTGATTTCGAGAAACGCTGCCTATTCTGCAGTAAATTATTTGACCGGGTAGATTTAATGCCAAAAAAGCACCTGTAGAAAAAAGAAGAAAAAAAAACAAGCACAACAAACTTCCAACGTATATTTCCGTAAACCTGCCAAAGGACGACCTCCCGAGGCCTTGTAGTCGCCAGCAAGTTTTCATCATATGTCTGTGGTTTATGAAATATTGTTTCTTCATGCATTCAGTAGATGCAATTCAACGTCAGCTATTTTTAATATTGATAAGACCAAGTTAGTTACTGTACCTACTAAAAAAAAAACAACTTATGGATAATCACTTTTTATTTGCAAAAGACATAACACTCGACCACAACGGCTATTACAACGCACATTTGATTGAATTATATGTATTGGTTGCAAATAATCGACAAGCTCACTATTCGTTTTATTTGTGATAGCAAAAACATCATTCAATGAATATACATCCATTATTCGATATGTACAGTCACGGCCAGAAAATTCCGCACGGTGTGTTTTTTGTTTGTAATTGTGGTTTTTAAACCACAGCTTACTTTTCTATTTCTGATATGTCAGTTTTATTCTTACTTTTACAAAGTTTCATATGCCGTATCATACGTTAACCGAAGCTGAAAAAGGTTTTGCAATAGCAAAATTAGATGCAGGGTGGTCATTGCAACGAAATTCAGTGCGGAAAAAGCACAATTTTTAATTTAAAAAAAAATATATTTTATTTGTTGTCTTCAAATGTGATTCAATTTTGTTATTTGTATATCTAATTAAATTAATTGACCTAATAATTTTCATTAATGTTAAACTTTAAAATAAAATTTAATTTTTTATTTATTTTATGTTTTTATAATTTAAAAATAAATTGTACGCCACTGATTTTCTGAATGTTTTTTAAAGTTCGATTCATTATAGGAAATTTTTTCAAAAACCTACCTACTTGAATAAAAATCGTGCGGAATTTTCTGGCCGCGACTGTACTCAAACAAATTCAAAACGAAACTAAATATAAATCTATAGCATGCTAAATCATAAAAAGTATAAAGTGAAAAAAGTCTATATAACTTTTTTTTGTCTTATTTTTTTCATTTTACAGCTATAAAAAAATTCTGAGCAAGAAAGAAAAAAAACTATAAACGTTGTTTATGCACAAAAAATGGAATAAGCAAAATGTATGTAATAAATATCTTTATACATATTAAAATTCAAAGAATATAAAATTATAATCATGGCCTCTGCGCAAAGGATTAAAAAAGCAAAATTGAAAACGGCACAAATTTAAACAATAAACATTTTTTACATTGTATTTAAATTGAAACAAAAGAAAAGTATAAGCATGGCCCCTGCGCAAAGAATTAGACAACCATAATCTACGTAATAAATATATTTATACAAATTAAAATTAAAAGGATAGAAAATTATAAGCATGGCCCCTGCGCAAAAGAATAAAAAAGCAAAATTGAAATCGGCTCAAATTTATATAATTAGTTATTTATACAACAAGTAGCAACATGTAAGTTATTTTTCACGAGTCGTAAATACGACGAGTGAAAAAATAACTAATTTTGCTCGTGTGGTATACACAATTTTTTGCAATTTTCGATTAAAATAAAATAAATTAAATACTAGTTAATAATCAGACGACAATCGGTTGCTTGAAGAGTTCTCTTGGATAAGATTTTATTAGTCATGTCTAGTATGTATTTAGGTAGTCCGAGTTATTGCATTTTGTCCAGATTCTGTTTTTTCAGAATTTTTTCTAGGGATTTCCTTACGTAAATACGTAAAGTCCTGGTTTTCGAATAGTGATAATTGTCCCTATTTTTCAAACATCTGGAAAAACTCTGTTCTCTAGCCAATAGTTAAATATTTATGTGTTTGTGTGTGTTCTCGTCCAAGTTTTGTAAAATTTTACGTGTAAAATTGTCTTTGTCTGGAGCTGCGTTTTTTCCTTATATGGCGTCGTGGTATTTGTCTTCTTCAATTGTCGGTATATCATAGTTGTCTTGTGTGTGAACCAGTTATTGTTGTTGTAACACTTATTTATTTCTATGAAATAGTCATTGTCAAAATTATTATTGTCTTTGGGTGTAAATGGACTTTCAAAATGGATTGCCAATAAACTAACTTTGTCCTCGTCAGTCGTATATTCCAATAGGTTTTATTCTGTTTGGATTCGATATCGTTGCAGGCGTTGAATGTGTTTGTTAAGTGTTACAATACTTAAGAAGTACGAAAGAAGTAATTAGTTTATGGGTTTATTAGTTTGCACTTTATATTATTTACAAATTTAGTACATTACAAAAAAAATTCAAATAAAATTAATATGTTACCAAAAATTGGTAACATATTAAAGTAGTGACATAAAGTAACAGTTAATTAAGTAAAACCTCTAACAATTTTTCCTTTAAATAAAGCTAATGAAATGCTAAATACATCGAACTTCCGCCGGCTTTGGTGGTGCTATGGGCTAGCACACTGTGTGTGCTGATTAGCAATCTATGAGTCGTGGATTCAAATCCCACTAAAAACATAATTGTTTGTGATTGTTTCAATCGGTATGCTTATTTAGCTGACCAACTGCGCGATAATACTCACGTGAATACCAAATACGTAGGCGGCCCATGTGGCAAAAAGACAAAAGTCAATTAGCGCTAGCTATAAATAAACATCTTAATTTTATTTTTAAACTTCTGATGGGAGCTATTATGTAAATTTAAAGTTCTCGGAATGAACCATTGACTCCGAGGTTAGTTCGGTGATGACCGGCTAAAAATAAGTGAATCGTTCTTATGTGACGATAAGGGATACGAAATTTGGCTAACAGTTGAAACTCCCGTTACTGATCGATGTATTGTTCCTTTGCAACTGTAAAGAGGGAATACCAATCAGTAGAAGACGAGTGCAGTGGGATAATTTATGATAAGGAGACTTTTATTTCCAAAGAAAAGCTCTGAGAAAGTTACTCTGCACTCGTTCGAATCTACTAGTATGGCAGGTGTAGAAAGGGGAATAAATCAAGCTACAGTACTCCAAACTACTGCTGATTAACAAATTTTACAATGCTTGAATAGCTTTGGTCTCCTCAAATGCAAAGTGTGACGCTTTACAAAACCCATCATTCGAAAACTTGAGGACTGAAATATGAAGACTAAACAATAAGGTTTTATCGAAGATAACATCCAAGTCCTTAAATTGATCAACATGTTCTAAAGCAATGCTCTTAATGTTGTACTGAAAATTTATATTGTTTTTAAATTTAGTAAAACGCAACACCTTGCATTAATTAATATGTAATTTGAGTAAGTTGTTATCATACCATAGCGACAAGCTGCTCAAGTCGTTCTGTACTTTGACACAATTATTTAAATCAATAATATTACAAAAAAGCTTCCATTCATCCGCATACAATAAACATTTACAAAATTTGAAACCACTAGTGACATTCTTAACAAGAAGTAACAACAGTATTGGATCAATGTGTGAACCTTGCGGAACACCACTAGACAAATATAGAACTCAAGGAACAGTCATCAATTTTAGCGCACTGCACCCGACCAGAAAGATACGAGACCGAAACACCGAAAACTTCAAGTTTATCTGCAAGCAGATTTTGAGACACTGTCGAAATCCTTTTATAAGTTCTTGAAGATGCTATCAATTTCCTTCTTCGTGAGATAGATTTCTTCGTAAGATGTTAATGGGTAGTTTAGTAAACAGCAAGATTAGTAGCCGTGGAGCGACTTTTGTAAAAATCGTGTTGTTGACCTACGATACAATGTTTATAAGCGTGAACAAGCTCATTTGTGATGATGGATTCAAAAACTTTAGATATACAAGAAATCATAGAAATGCCTCTGTAATTTTTAATGTTGTTTTTGTCCCCTGAATTATAAATAGGCAGTAGAGTAGATTTTTCCAGAGGTCGGGAAAGATACCTTTATTAAAGGATCGTTGAAACAACTTTAACAATGGAGCAACAATACTATGTAGTAGAACACAGTTTTAAAATGTTGGAAGGAATTTTATCAGGACCCACACTCGTTTTCGCGTCAAGAGTATTTAATTTGTGAATCTACTCACTTGGTTCATGTTACCTACTCATCACAACATCGACTCATCTTTTATCGGTGTCGTTGGACTTTCCAAACACCGGCTTCACATGATTTTACTGATGAAGCAATACTTTACAAATGGAATACTGTTGACGCGAAAACGAGTGTGGGTCCTGATGAAATTCCTTTTACATTTCTCTACTTCTCTCTGGACACCACAAAAAATCTTGCTCTTCAGCAGGATTTAAAACCGCGACCTCCGGCTGCGAGGCAGTGCTAGCTCGCACTCGTCCGTTGTGGGGGGCTAAGAATATTACATATTCTAATAAGAATATTACATATTATACAAAAAATATATAACTTTATAATATGTGTGAATATTTGACAACAATCAATTAGCATTAAGCCCACTAGACACGACGGTATTTTTTACATCTATTGTGCAATAAATATTAGTACGAGTGCGCATGCCATGGGCGCAAAATATGCGTTAAAAATTAGAACAGGTTCTAATTTTTAATAGAATTGTATATGATTTATTGCGCAATTTGTATAATATACATAAACATTTTTCCCGCAATAAAAAATGCACAATAAATAAAAAATACCGTAGTGTCTAGTGGGCTTTATGTGTGATTTAATAATACATAAACTAATTAAGTTAGTGACGAAAAGCTGTTACCTCTGGTAACAAAAATAACAACGATTACATTTGCTTGAAACAAATCAGTTTTTAAAAACCGTGTTTTTTACTTTGTGAAAAGTAAAAAACACACAAAAATTGTTTCTATGGAAACAAGTTCAGAAATAATTACTTTCAATAATAGCTATTTTTAGTACAAGTGAGCAAAGTGCGTCATTTAATCACTAGTCTGAATGTTGCTTGTTGCCCTAAACCTGATTTTATCCACTTTTGTAGAAAATGAAACCATACATATTAACAAAATTCTTTAATTAATTAATATTGCAATGGAAATACAGTAATATAGCAAATTGCAATGAAAATACAGTAATATATTACAATTAAAAATAAAATTCTATGTCAAACAAATAAAAAAAATATTATAAATTTTTGTATTTAAAAATATTAATATATTTTTTTTTTAATTAATTAAAATATATGTCACTGTAATAGATTTAAAATATTTGCAATTGCACTTTAATATTGTAGTGAATGCTTTTAAGTTGTAATTGAAATATTTAATGTCATTGGGAATAGATAGGTAGTTACTATGTCAAATGCATGAGTGATTAAATATTTTTTAATCACTGAGTGATTAAAAGTAGTACTTTACTCACTCATTTTTGTGACCAAAAGTAGTCAATATTCAACGAAAGTGGATAAAATATAATATTGATATAAAATGTTATTTAAGTTTTTTACAATTTTCGATTATAATGACAACTTTTTAGTTTTTGATAATGACAACTTTTTTTTCATTTTTAATGTTGAAACAGTCTTCTTTTTTAGTGTTCCAAAAAATCGTGAAAAAAATAGTATATTGTATTACAAGCAAGTGTGGAATATGAATCATTGCAATATAAGTGTGATTTTGCATATCCATACGAATATTGCAATGCGACATTCTACACGTGTATTACATACTATTCTTTTTACAACGTTAGTGACGCAAAAAAAAGTTGTTACTTCTATTAGTAAGAAAAAATTAAATAAAAGGGTGCTTTATTTAAATAAAAGGGTGCGTTTTACTTTCCCGGAAGTAAAAAACACACAAAAGCGTGCTTTTTACTTTCTAAATAGACTATGTCGCAAGCCTTAATATTCCCAACTCGTTGCCATGGAAACAAGTTAAGAAACACATACTTTCAATTATGGTTATACCAAGTAATCATTCATTGTCTGGATCTCAGAAGGCGTTGAACTGAAAAACGTATGTCCTAGCTTATATGACTATCACTATTTAAAAAAAAAACTGTTGTCAAAACTAAAATTAAATATTAAAATTCAAGGTAAAGTAATTGTGGAAAAAGTCCCGTGTAAAATACAAAACGTTTTGTAAAGTTTTATCCACTTTCGTTGAATATCGACTACTTTTGGTCACCAAAATGAGTGAGTAAAGTACTACTTTTAATCACTAGTGATTAAAAAATATTTAATCACTCATGCATTTGACGTTTGACATAGTATCTACCAATCTATTTCCAATGACATTAATTATTTAAATTACAACTTAAAAGCATTCACTAGCATATTAAAGTTCAATTGCAAATATTCTAAATCTACCACAGTGACATATATTTTAATTAATTTTAATTTGGTATATAACTTATATGGTGCAAAACCTATAAAAAATTGTAATAGTTTAATTAGATGAAAATCTATTTTTTGGCAGAAATGACCTAATAACTTTTTTTTAATGTTAATTAGCATTGTGCTAAAAATTATTATCTACTTATTGTAATATATTATAATATATTACTGAATTTCCATTGCAATATCTAATTTACTATATTACTGTATTTCCATTGCAATATTAATTAATTAAAGAATTTTGTTAATATGTCTGGTTT
>OY744558.1:10461616-10606953 GCA_963556235.1 Cryptophagus acutangulus
TTGCAGCAGTTTTTCTTATGACTCTTCTTTAAGAAATACTTCGAGATAGCTGCAAATTTTTCGTAAATTTATATTACAATGTTGATTGTATTTTAGGGACATTAATACATGATCACTAGAACTTTACTAAACATTAAAATACCTACTAAGAGGACTTTTTAAAGCTAACGGTAAACGCAACTTGTGGAAGCGACAAACGATACCCTTCATCTCTTTTATTAGAGTTAGGACACAAATATTAGCATGAGACTAGAATTGGAGTATATTTGCATGTGTTGAAATGAGACATGAAACCAGCTATTTTCGAAGCTATCTTGCATTCGAGCGTACGTATAGCCATCTACCTAGCACTAGAACAGGCACTCTAACGATGATTTTCGTTCCCAATATGATAAAAAAATTCAAATCGGGTGTTCCATAATCTTAAAAACTAAAGAATCAATTTTCAATATTTAAACTGATATATAATCTGAATTGATTCATCTGTGATTGCACTGGACAAAGTGTCATTTCTGTTATTTTGTATTTGAAATATCAACTATATTAACTTTGAGTAGCTGTATCTTTTTTTTACAATGAACTATAAAAACTTTGTTCCATCAAAAGCATAGACTAATATTTCTAGAATGTATATTACTTTAAATATTTAAAATTGATTCAGTAGTTTTCCTGTGGGCGTGACACCGAGTGGCAGTGATTTTTCCATAAGAATAGGATGCGTTCCAGTTAGACGGGCTGAAATGGGAACTCAGCCGAAGTACTCCTCATAAGGTGGCAAACATGCTTACCGATACCAATACTCATAGAGGGTAGAGACTAGGAGACATTTCGATGTAGTAAGAAATGGTGCAAAGTTTCTCGTTTATTAAAAAATCACAGATGGCGCGCAGTCAACATTTTCAGATTATTGTTAGTTTTTTTTACATGAAATATCTTATATTATCACTTCAAAGCACATATATCTTTAACGTGAACGATATTCTAATATTATCTGATATTTGATGTAAAAGTAAAACCGCAATTAATAAGTGACAGTTGTGAACTGACTTGTGTACACGAACTATTTCTTATGTTGTTATTCGCATATTTGGACGAATCAGCGTATTGTTTCATGATAATTTTCCTTCAAACAAATAGAAAAAAAATATCTCGGAATAGAATATTAATCTAAAGCTTAATTAATATTTAATATTATACTAACCTTATAATCAAATTGATGTACGACGTCTATCATAAGTGAATTTACAATTTTTAACACTAACATCATTTAGCAATTAACACTAACATCACTAGACAGAGACAAGGAGACAATCAACAGCTGTCGCTCTCACTGAAAATCATCTGAATATCAAACACTACCGCCATCTATTTGACCTAAAATCAGAGCCACTTTTTGAAGCGTAAATCAGCACCGATAAGTCTTCTAGTCTCTGCCCTCCATGCCAATACCATATTTCAGCTTCATTTTTTTTGTTCATTTTACTTCTCTCGTAGAGGAAGTAAAGTATTGTATTCATGATTTTTTTTCCAAAGAAAATCGAAGATAAAAGTTTATAAAATTCTCAAAGACCTGCGCATTATAGGCCAAAACATGCCAAAAACAGCAAAATCGGGCACCCACTTAATCTTCTAAAGTTGCAGACCGATTTTGACCAAATTTTGAAGATATGTTTCTTGTACGCCCAAGTGGTGAATGGTTTTAAAAAATCTAGAGAAAGTTGTAACGTGATACCTGTCAGAAGGAATACTTGATTTGAACCAAATTTTGAATACATATTAGGGTTACATTGTAGAAAATGCTGTAAAAGTTCCATCCCTTAAAAATAAACACCTGTAGCCCATTTGCTCTTTAAATTAATTGCTGAAAAATTGACGGTGTTGGGATTCTAATGTGACAGAATTACCCACAATTTTCCATCAGCTATTTTAGTAATATTTAGATAAAGAGTGATTAAAAATAATTTTCGACCTTTACCACACACCCCTCAAATATACCGTTTGATAGATCGGATTTTCTTTAAATTTGATTTCTACTATACATTGTAAACATATTTATGAATAATATAATTAAAAATAGTGTGCGAGTTAATCAAAATAGGCTAGAATTCTTAATTCATGTTTTTAACCTTTTATATACCCCTTACACTAATAGTGCGAGGATTTACTTCAACCGTTGATTTATATTGGTAATTTTAAATCTTGCTTCAAACAGTTTGATTAAAATAGTGTATCTACATCACATTTTTCTCTATATATATGTTTTTCCACCAAAGTAGCTTTAAAAATCTAAAAATTTGAATATTTAAAATTTTTAAAAAATTATATAAAATTAATCAATAATTTTAATTTTGTTTATAATATTTTCTTAAGTATATAAAATTTCTAGTTTTAAGTGATATGGACATTATTATTGTTAAATGTATATTTGCATTGTTGAGTGTTCTTAGTGCATTCAAAATATATTTTACTTATAAATATTTAAAATAATATTGTACTGTGTAAAATACAATTTATATTTATCTACATACATAATAATTAAATTATATTTCATTAACAACTTATCATGTTTTCGATTTACTTAATAGTAAAATTACTAACAAAAAATAGTCAATAAAAAATTATACTAAGATAACGACACAGTTTCTAAACTTTTAAAAGGTAGTTCCAAACTCTAACAATAATAATTACATCTAGAATTGTGAAATACATCTAGAATTGATCTGTCCTCTCTGGATTTAATCTACACGTATGTACCAATTTTCAAATTCCTAGCTTAATTTTTACCTAAGGGATAGATGGCATTTTTTGATAAAGCAAACGATTATTACGATATGGGGTGTTTCACCCCAAAAATCATAAATTTTGCAAATGTTTGTTCTTAATTGATATGGGCACCCTACAATTAATCTGAATATTAAATTCAATTTTTCAACACGGGCCTTTCATGTGGTTTTACCTTGTATATAAAAAATATAAATTTATAAAGCACAAAGGTTATTATATGTATTAGGTAAAAGTGGTTGTAATCCAAGAAAAAAATAATTTGCAAAATCCGTCATTAATTGACTGTCCATTCTATAAATAGCGCGAATTACTTATTTTTTTAAATAAGATATACGTAATAATTTAGTTGTTTTAAATAATTTGATTTTTTGCAAATTAAAATTATAAACAATCTTAAAATATTAAAAAGTTAAAATTGGGTGGTAATTTATTTAACCTAACCCTTCTCACGTATTACAAATCCGTGAAGTTTGTCCCGAGTACGCGGCAAAAAATTAATTTGTTTTAGGTTTGTGTGTGCCACTGTTTTGATCGATTGATATGGAACTATTAAAAACTATTAAAATGTGACACATGTAGTTAATTATTTATTTCCATTTATTACAAAAAAATGTATGTTAACAATTTAAATTTTGTTCATTTTTTATTTTTCTGAAAATGTAACTTTGCATAAACTGATCTTGTGGTAGAAAAACTATATACAAGTTTTGCCCTAAAGTTTACAATTAATTTTTTATTTCAATTTACATAATCAATAACATTGAACAATAGTCTAATTAGTGTAGAAAATACGAATGAAATGACAAGACGGCGATTTGAAAACACACACATCAAGAAAAAAAAATAATTTAATTATTATTAATTATTATGTATTTAATAATTTTATTGTTGATTACCTTCTTTAAATAATATCTGTGGTAGTATCAAATTTCCGAATCATTTGCAGCATCTAAATAAAGGTGAAATAGCACTCTCTATTCAAAAATTATTAAACACTGATAAAAAAATACATTTGAAAATTCAGGGTAAATATAAAATTTAACATTGTTTTTTTTAAATATGTGAAATATTTTTCATGGCTTTTTGACATTACATTTTTTTATGACATTTTTATATTCAGATCCACAAAATCATGTTGAATAAAATGCATACTTTTAAAAAATAGTATTTGAATGCATATTCGATCATCAAATGATCGAATGTATCGAATGAATAAAGTAGCAATATGTATTGCCGTTTCAAAAAAAAATGGGAAAACAGGAATAATATATTTGGCAGCAAAGCCATTGGTGCCGCCATCTATCATTTACTAGATTTATAAAATTCTTGTACTCAGAACTAAATCGATGAATTCAAGGCCAACTAAATTTTAACGCATCCTTAAGGCGATGCTACCGCTGTGTTTGATGTTTAGCCATAAAAAGATTTGCTAGTTGCATTAGGAAAAATAGTATACGAGTTTTTAGGCAGATGGAAGTAAAAAATGGGTAATGTAAACACTAACTGGTTGCCGCATCTAACAGTATTGCCATATTAAATGCATTACATTTCTCATTATATATTTGGGAATACAGTAGAGTCTCTATAGCATGAACCAATAATTGCAGCGCGTATTCACATTTTCGAGAAGTTCAGATTACTGGATAGGTTGACCCAGCAATGGTTAAAGACACTAAAAAGTGGCCATAAGAATACTATGTAAGCATGTGTATTTACATATACATACCTACTTAGAACATATACGTATTATATATATTTACATATTATTGTTTGGAAAAATATATAAATATATAATATAATACATATATAAATAAATATACAGGGCTTTCATTTAAAAACTGGCCACCCTTAATAACTTTTAAGTTTCAACAAATGAGATTTTGAAAAAAAACACGTCGATTTAGATATTGAGGGGGAACTACAAAACTACTGTCAAACAAATTTTTTCTTGGACCTCCTCACCAACAGCTACCTTCACTGTTAAATCTTAAATGGCAACCCCTACCTTGTGATACCTCATTTTAAGGGAAATTTTATTTCTGATCCAGTGATACTAAAATAAATTGAATCGGACCTTGCGTTTGGGAGTGAGAGCCAAAAACAATGTGATAATAACAACACTTAAAATTTTAAACAAAATTTATTTGCAATGTTCAAAATGGGCTCCGTTCTTTGCTAAACAATAATACAGCCTGTTTTCAAACTCTTGTCGAACTTTTTGAAAAGTTTCAGGAGTAATTAGCCTACATTCTTGATTTATTCGCCGCCTCAGTTCTTGGATGTTCTCGGGTGGTGTTTGATAGACTTTAGATTTTAAATGTCCCCAAAGAAAGAAATCAAGAGGTGTTAGGTCTGGTGATCTTGCCGGCCATTCTTGAACACCTCTTCTCCCAATCCATTTCTCAGGAAATCTTTGATTTAAATAATTTCGAACAACTACAGCATAGTGTGGCGGAGCTCCATCTTGTTGAAAGTATAAATTATCTTCATCTAACAACATGTTTCCTTGTTCGTTAATTTGATTTTCGAGTGACTGAGTTATGAGTGGGTCTATCACATTTTCAAGAACCTCAAGGTAGAGTTGTCCGGTTAGGTTTTCCTCAAAAAAAAACAGGTCCAATTATGTCGTTGCCAAGAATACCGGCCCAAACATTAAGTTTTTGAGGATACTGAGTATGGTCTTCTCGAAAAATATGTGGATTTTCATTGTCCCAGTATCTACAATTGTGTTTGTTTACAAATCCGTTGTAAAAAAAATGTAGATTCATCGCTAAAACAAATATTTTTCACAATATCCGGGGCATCCGTAATTTTCTGCGTCATTTCCTCACAGAACTGAATTCTTCTATCGTAATCATCTTCGGTAAGTTGTTGGTGAATTTGAATTTTATATGGAAAAAACTTATTCAATTTTAGCACCTTATGAACTGAACCAACAGAAATGTTTGTTAGCGCCGCTACTTTGGGAATGGATGAAGGTTGTATTGCAAAATGACCCAGAACTTCTATTTGTGCAGCTTCATCCAATACACTGGTTCTTGTATGTTTTCTGTTGCACACTGATCCAGTTTCCAAAAATTTTTGCACCAAGTTTGAAACGTATTGGTGGCCTACAGTTTTTTCTGGACGTTTTTCATTAAAAACGCGTGCAGTTCCACGAGCAGATGATTCAGATCCGTAAATAAAAATTATTTCGGTTCTTTCTGCTAAAGTATACACCATTTTTCCAATATTTTGTTTGATTTCAATACAAATATTTCAAATAAATCGTTAAATGTCAGTGGTAAAATGTCAAATTTTTTGTGTTTTTTTGTTTTTTTGCAAAAAATCATGATAAAAACAGTGATATTTGAAAAATTAGAATGTAGTCAATTTACTCATAAAACGTGTAATAAAAACAACAGGCTGCATTATTGTTTAGCAAAGAACGGAGCGCATTTTGAACATTGCAAATAAATTTTGTATACAATTTTAAGTGTTGTTATAATCACATTGTTTTTGGCTCTCACTCCCAAACGCAAAGTCCGATTCAATTTATTTTAGTATCACTGGATCAGAAATAAAATTTCCTTTAAAATGAGGTATCACAAAGTAGGGGTTGCCATTTAAGATTTAACAGTGAAGGTAGCTGTTGGTGAGGAGGTCCAAGAAAAAATTTGTTTGACAGTAGTTTTGTAGTTCCCCCTCAATATCTAAATTGACGTGTTTTTTTTCAAAATCTTATTTGTTGAAACTCAAAAGTTATTAAGGGTGGCCAGTTTTTAAATGAAAGCCCTGTATAATACACATATAAATACATCGTAAGTAAAAAGTAGTGAAACAAGGCTATAACTTTTTTAATAGCGATATTTTCGAAAAGTTTTGGTACAGAATATTTATTATTTTTAGTTGGGCAGTTTTTTGTGTTATTTGTAATTTTAAATTTTGCAACTCCTTAATTCAAAGCAGCGCAGCTTTTTTTTTCAATTTGCATCATACCCTTTGTGACACCTCAAAAGAAAGGTATTTTAATTCCCTAATCAACAGAACTAAATAAATTTTATTTCATAAAAGAACATAACAGAGCTTTTACCAAAATCTTTTGGTATAAAAATTATTACACTCAACGTATTAGATGTTCAAACTGTGCTCCGTTTACAGCTTGTCAATGTGTCATTCGTTGTTCAAAATTTCTCAAAGAGTTATCGAACGCAGTTTGAGGTATTCGACCAATCTCTTCTTGTATTCTAATCTTTAATACTTTCAAATCACCTGCTCTATTATTGTAAACTTTTCCCATTAAATGACACCATAGAAAAAAGTCAAGAGATGTCAGGTCCGGAGACCTAGCAGGTCATTCGATTGATCCTCTTCTGATCCTATCCACCGATTCGGAAAAACCCCATTTAAATAGTTTTTTACCGCAATTCCGAAATGGGGAGGAGCACCATCTTGATGGAACCATACACTATCCATACCAAGAACCATACCAAGTTATCCACCAATACTCCTCGTACTCCGGGTTGGATTGTCTGCTACCAATTGTAAAACTTGATCTTCGGCTTTTATTATTCTCATCAATCGACCAGGACCGCCATCGCGACCGCGATGCGGTTGAAGCTCTCCGGTGTCACGGCCTCGTTCAAATACTTCGATAAATCTTGGAGGCGCGAGATGGAAGCGATTACGAAATCTAGCAGCGTACATTCGAGCCGCTTCTTCAGCATTTCCTTGTGCTTCTCCGTAAACGAAAATCATGTCCTCTAACTCAATATTTGAATAAAAGTGAGCCTGAGCCATTGTGAACTTTTATTTTTTGACAATGACAAAACTATAAAATTTTTGAGTTGATGTATTTTAAACGTTTCGCAGCAATATTTGATCTTCAATGTTTGTTATAGAAACGATCAGACCGACAGACGGAAATTAGTGAATATGATTTTCGTAATATACGGCATTTGACTTAATATTCTAACGTTACAGACCGATTTTTACCAAATATTGAACATATGTTTCTAGTTCCTCCAAGTGGTGAATGCTTTTAAAAAATCTGGAGTTTTTTAAAGGGTTGATTGTTTATTAAGGGTTGAACGGTCAAAAAGATGTAAAAATGCATAAGTTGTAACGTGAATACCTGTCAGGAGGAATACTTGATCATTACTATATCATTACTTAGTTAATTTAATTGAAACTAGGCTAGGACCTACATTTTACAATTGTAACCGCTAATGCACCCCTAACAGTTTGATTTGACAGATTTCTTTCAATATTGTATTCTATTAATAAAAGACCCCGCACGATTCTTATGGAAAAAAGTTCCCGGTCAAAATGCGTAAATTATCAATAATATTATAGTTTATTTCGATTCTGATCAAAACTTAACATTGCACCAGTCTTCGAAAATGGACAATTTTTGATATATAGTCTGTCCGTTTATGATAGGCTATTACGTCATCAATTGTATATGACGCAATCTAAAGGTCTATTCCGATTAACCTGCGGTTCCGAGTCACGAGCGGTTTTTTATGAGTTCGTTTTGAGGGCCCTGCAATTGGCAGGTCTTTGTTTTTGCTAGCAGCCACTCTATTAACACTCGTTAAACTTATTTTAAGTGCATTTGCCACCAAAATTTGCCGAGCAAATTTACAACCATGTTTTTCACTTCACTAGAAAGGCACTTTTGTCCTGGCGAATGTGAACTATACTTTATGCGTGACCAACAAAACGTTGGTAATAAACTAAATGTCACTAAAAATAAAATCTTTCTCGCCCATTTTCTCAGTTAATACTTCATATTTTCGCCTAATTTTTATAACAATATTAATATTATTAATTACTAACGGATTTATGCCTAAAATTAATTGGATTCTGTCGTTTCAATTTTTATTTTAGCGGTTGGTATTAACTACGTCATAACTGCTAAGCAGTGACGTAATAGCCTATCATAAACGGACAGCGTATACTTTAATAGCTTCATTAAAGACGTAAAATAAATAAATATTTGTTTCTAATACTATTTTAGAATAATAACATTCTTGAACTAATTTTAATTTGAGAATGTACTCATTCTGCAACAAGTGCAAGAATATTCATTCTTATACAAGTGATAGAATGACCAGATGTGGTGCCATCTCATGGAAGTTGACGCAACATTAAGCTATTGTATTTTGATTAATGAATTATTCATTTAACTTATTAATTGTTGATATTAGTAATATTAAAATTCAATCAACTAAATCATTCATATTTAGAACATTCTTTATGACATTTTATAACTAATTTTGGTTATTAATACATATATTATAGCGGCGACATCTGTGAACTAATGACCAAAAGCGATTAATTGTCTAAAAACGTAAAAACTGACGTATTTGAATTGACGATAGTATTAGAAAAAGTGTAGTCTGAAACTCGTCGGAATGAATATTCAGCCCTCGTGAAACCGTCACACTCGCCTTCGGCTCGTGTGACAAATTTCCACTCGGGCTGAATATTCTCATTCCGCACTCGTTGCAAAATATACTATTTTGTACGTCTTGTATTAAAAGTGAGGTTTTTAATTCGAGTCACTCGATTTAAAAACTTAGTATTATAAATTTAGAGTGTTAAAATTACTTTTAACCCAGTGTTAAAAATACGTTTAACACTAGTGTTAAAAGTAATACCGTTTTCGATTTAATGCACTAGTGCACATTGAATGTAATTCTTATTCTAACTTATATTGATAACACAGGACAGAGTTATATTGAATTTGCACTATTGCATTAATTCGCATTGAATTAAACATTGTTTTATCTGCTGCTAACAACAACGTCCAAAGTCTACTCAATTGTATATGGAAAATTTCATATAATGTCAAAATTGACAAGTTATGCAAAATTTTAATAAATATATTTTTTACTAAATTTCAGCAGTCGTACAAAAATATTTTTATCTGCTAGTGTGTTACAATGACAGCATTATGAGTATCAATTTTAATGTCAAAATGACATGCATTTCGAGATCCAAGACTCTTATGAATTTAGAGGACTCCTAGTACTCTAATAAGACTCAATCAAATCAATTAATTAAAAACCAAATCAATTAAGTTGTTCATCTATTAAGTTGTTTTACAGTTATAAGTAAAATATTTTTCAATCTACTGTTATTTAATAGCGACTGTTAGAATTAAATTTAAAAATTAACTAAAAATTTTGACTTTTATATTACTCTATTTTATACATTGAAATATTAATCGTAAACTTATATATTAAATCTTTATTATCACAAGTACAATCGACTATGGTCTTTCGTCTTTGACTTCTTCTGGAACCCGAAAAGTTTCCATTAGAATGATGACATAGATAAACATTGATAAACGACAACAAGACGAAAGACATACGTGCATGTAACTTCTTTGTCATTCATATTGATTGTATTCATAAAATCTGGGAAGTCATGTCGCAGCGCTGGCAGACATACGTTCCTGTTATTGTTAGCATATACTGTAATGCGTTGGCACAGCGTAGCAATAAAAAAGTACGTCTAGCGCATTCGATACCAGGGACCAGAACGTAAGCAAGTTGACTATATCTTGCAATACGTACATTTAAATTTTTTGCCTGGACGGCGAGTTCTCCCTTTTTCTACCAAGAGAGAGAGAGAGAGAGAGAGAGAGAGAGAGAAAGTGGGAGTGCTCTCAAATTAATATTTTAGAGCGGTTGCACAATAAAATTCATTTACATAAATATCACAAAACTAAAATTTCATTTTTATTCTTCCAGATGTAATAAATAAAAAAAAGAGAGATTTATCCAGTTGTCCAATATGTGGTTTGACAATTTCTTCAGGCGATTTAGAACCACATTTTATGCATGAATTGGAAAGATTATATAAAGTCAGTTGTACTGCATTATCTTCGACAAAAAAACGACGACAAGATTCCGGAAAAACAGCTGCAATACCTGGTGACACTGGACCCGACGGACGCTGGGAGGTATGGATAAAGCATTTAAATCTTTATTTTACTTTATAAACATTTACATATTTTTTAACAGACATTTCAAAGAATTAAAACGAACAGACAAGGTAGATTAAGATTGAAAATACGCAAAAGGAAATCAGATGAGAACTGCTCAATTTGTACAGGACGCACGCATAGAACACAAGAAGAATTAAATTTGCATGTTGAACAATGCTCGAGAAAGGTAAATATATTATCTAGTTTTAAGTTGACTGATTTATATAATAGTTATTTATGGTTAGAGGGCCAAAAGAAAATGTTTACGACCGCGGGCAAAGTTGAGGTCCAAAGCAACGCGAGGGTTTTTACTCGTCCAAGGGTGTAAACTTTCTTGCGGCCCGAGGTGGGTGGAACGTTTTACGCACAACTGAATAAGAACCCATGGTTTCTTTTCAATACATTTTTGATAAACTTTCTAGCTAGCTAGAGAAATATTAGGTGGTTTGAGTCCGAATCGACAAAATATCTGAAATTGATGAAATTTTTCTTATTCCAGAAGAAACTTTATTACAGCCGATGAAGATTTAAAGAAATTGATTTCCACGAAGTTTAAAACATAAATGGCAATATATGCAGCAAGGAGCTCTGACAAGGGCCTTGCACTAATTCGTAGATTCGTTGCCTGCAATTATGTGTTCAACGCAATGGCGATAATTTTGACCAATTTTTCAAATTATAGGACCATATTTTAATTATTTTTGGCCTCAATAAACTAAGTCTATGTCATGTTATATCTGACATAGAGGGTCCAATTTACAACAGGACCTGTTTTCAAATTCGTTTTTTCTGACGTAAAATCGTTTCAACTTTTGTCAACTCTTTTTATGTCCATCATCCATCCATTCTTAATGTTATTGGTTACTTCTACTAATAGTCTGTCTTTTAGGGTTTCCTCTCTAATTCTATTACTATCAATTGGTCAATCTTTAGAACTCAACCAAAACTTTAGAAAACTTTTGTGTTCTACATCTCTATCTACTTCGGTGGTGTATTCTTGCGGAAGCCTGAAGAGACAGTCAACTATCAAATTCAATTTATCTTTAAAGTGTTTAATTTAGTAAGCAAAGCTTGACAAATATGTTGTCTATCGTTCTACTCTATCCTGATGTCTCAGTGGGATTTCTTTCTTTTCAGAAAATAAGATCACTAACGGTTTGTTGTCTGATTTGATTATGAATTTTCATCCTAATAAATACTTCCTAAATTTCCCGAAAACTACTGCAATTCCTTCTAGTTGCACAGTTGGATGTCGTTGTTCAGCTGACGTCAGTGTTAGAGATACACATGCGATAGGTGTTTCTATAATATTTTCTCTGTGAAAGAGTACAGTTGCAATTTTTTGCGTTAATACATCTGCCGTTAAACGATGGTTTTATCAGGATCAATATATGCTAACGTGATATCTTCGCTTGACACTCATCTGTTCATTGAAATTTAGCATCTTTCATCAATAAATAATTTATATAACAGCCTGGGAATCTTTGACAGAGTAGAAGTAAATTTACCATATAAATTTACCAGTCCTACAAAAGCTTTTGATTGGTAAACGAAAATCTTAGGAATTGCGCATTTTCTAAAATTTTCCACTTTGCTGTATGACTTCTTTAGATCTTCTCGTGTAATTCTATATATCAAAAATTGCATTTCATCTTTTAATAATTTGCATTTCTTCATTGTAACAGTGAGGCCTACATCTTCAACTCTCCTTAGTACATTTTCTAAATTTTCGATATGTTCAGCTCTACTGGCCTTCATTATTGCGATGTTATCTATAAAATTTGCCACTCCTTTTAATGCTTGTAATATTTGATCCATGAGTTATCCAAATTGCATACGGAAGACTTTGAATAAACCCTTATGTATGTTCCATGTCAGCATTTCCTCCGATGTCTCGTCTAATTCCAACTGCATGTACGCTTGTGACCAATCGAGTTTTGTGAAAGATTCTCCTCCTTTCAACTTTTCAAATACTTCTTCTATTTTTGGCAACGGATACACCGCAACTTCTAAAGCATTTTGTTTGCCGTTCTCTGCAAATCGCCGCAATTACGCAACGTCTTCAAATCAAATTTTATGACCGGGACAATAGGCTTAGCCCACTTGCTAAACATCACTGGCTCGATTTCATTTTCTTATACCATTTTTATTATAATTTTGTCCATCTTTGCATTGTAGGCTATAGGTACAGTTCGAAGTTTCAAAAAAGCGGTTTTGTACCGCTATATTCATTGTAATATTCAATCATACTTTTTGAACATTACATTTTCCTAATTTGTCAGTAAATACGTTAGGAATTTTACAAACTAAAATTTCAATATTCTCTCTACCGGCCTTACAAATTAAAGAGTGCACATTATTTAAATTTAGTCGAATATTAATAGTGTTTAAGAAATATCGTCTTAATAGGTAAGGAGTCGTTGGAGAATTTACTACATATACTTTGAAACGTTTATATATATTTACTAGAGTTACAACTGCATTAAAATAATCCAAAGGTTTAATAGTGTTTCCTGAAAAAGACTTCCAAGTCAAATTATTGTGAATTAAGTTGTACTTCGATTAAAAGTGGTTACATTGCACACAGTCACTGCAAGCATCGGTGTCTACTATAATATTCATTTTACATCGTCCATTACTATTCCTAAATCAAAGAATTTTTTGGTACCGCTTAAATTAAAAAATTCACCCAGATTATTACTATCATCTAAATTAGCTGAACTGTTTACATTCAAAAAAAAAATTGTTTAGCATTTCTAGAAACTTTTTCCAAAGTTTCAACTATTTTACATATATTACAACTATAGTTCCGGTACTTACATATTCTAAATTCGTGATTTCTATCACAGCATCTACAATTATGATTATTATTAACAGACTCTGAATTAACATTATTAAATTTAGAATATCTGTTGTTATACAACCAATATATTTTAAATAAATTCTATTTAAATTTTGTTCAAAGACTAGCTACAAATTTCCTCTTTATTTCTGACTCTGATGTGGTCATGTGACCATTGGTGGGAGAACAGATACATTACAAATAAAAAATATGAATTGATTGATTATTCGGAATAAACTCTTTAAACGCAAACCAACCGTCACTCAACACTTTTAGTTTTCTAGAGAATATCTTTACTTCATATATTTATATATTAGATCTTTTTTGTTAATAAAAACAATCGGCTGTGGACTTTCGTCCTTCTGCTCCTTTTTCTTATTTGTTCATACCGTATCATTTGATGATTGAGCATTTAGGTATATATTCTGAAAAGCAGCAATTAGCAAAGTATAATTCGATAGAGCCAATAAAAAATGTATAAAATTATGAGAAATTAGGAAATTCTAAAAAACTCAAAAATATTGAGAATATTTTATAATTTTTGCGATATTTGATGAAATGAGGATGCGTCGATTCTTGACTATGCCTGATTACACAATATACATGTATAATATTTGTTGGGTTTACTGCCAAAATTATCTTAACTTAAATTAAATTTGGCGTTGTTGCATTTGTTAAATAATTAACAGAATCGAATAATGTGAACTTAATTTATTAGTTAATAGCTGGGTTAATATAAAATATAATGATGCTTCAATAAGAAGTTAATTCATTACAATAAACAAAAGTATTTTTGAATAAGTTCGAAAGCACAAACCATATTTATCTAAAGTTACTAAAATAATATGTTTGTATTTAGGATAGCATGAATGACGAAGATGAAACTGTGGACGTAGAAGGAGAGTCAGAATTGGAAGAATGGGCAGAAGGGCAGCGCCGCCGAACCGAATCATTAGTTGCAGGGATAGTTAGTGGTAAACTAAGTGGAAGTACAATCCGACAAACAGAACTAGATAATTATGATTTAATTGTCGATGGTGATGAACCGGAAGATCATACATTTGGCCCGTCTCAATATTCAGAAGATGATGTAGTTATGAAAGAAAATAGGTATATTGAAGGCGGGCAGTCTCAGGTAGCGACTGTAAATTCTACCGGTGATGTTGATGTCAAAGTTGAAAGTGGAAATGGGCAACCATGTGATAGCATTGTTAGTACATCTGATGCAGGGAGTAGTAGGGTTCAAATAATAGAAGAATTGAGAAATAGGATTCGACATCTCGAAGCGGAGGGTGGTGAATCAGCTACGAGTACAGAACCTAATGAGGAATATAAATGTTTAATATGTTTGGTGAGCGATTTATGGTATTTTCAATAATTGGTTTATACTAATAAAAATCTTTATTTAGGAGCATTATAAGAAACCAGTAATTTCAACTGTTTGTTGGCATGTTCACTGTGAAGAATGTTGGCTGCATACTTTAGGCACAAAAAAAATTTGTCCACAATGCAATATGATTACATCACCTACTGATCTTCGACGTATATTTATGTAATTATAAATAAAATTAATTTAGTTTGGATTGTACGTATTATCTGGGACCCAAAAATTTGGTACAAAGTGGCCCATGTTTAGTTGCATTCTCATTTCCAAAAATATATTAGCATTTTCGTACGACTGGAGTCCATTCACACTTATTGTACGACTGTTTTGTTATTAAGGAGAAACCGCGCGACATTATTCGAATACATTTTAAGCATAAAAACGTCCCTACTTATCTTAACAATTCTCTCGCAACATTCATAGTTTGGCAATGTAAAGTTTAATATAAAAATTGTGGGATGATTGAATTACTATTACTAGCTTTAAATTGACTTTTTACAATTTTGTAGTAATCATGAGTAATAATTACTGTAGTAATAACGTTTTTTTAGTCAAAATTATTTCTGCAGCATGATTAGATGTATCATACTATTATCTAAGAACAAAACAATCACAAAGTTCATAAAAAAATAAATAATAGTTTTCTCGCACTTACATACTCATTTTACATAATATGTAAGAAGGAAAAAAAGTGAAAATATATTAAATCTCACTCTTTTTCTCCCTTGATCATAGTAAGGATAAGTTTAAACAACACAAGACAGCGATATAGATATAGTTCACCCAGTATAGTGTTTACTATGCTGTGTGCACTCAATTATTTGAAAACGCTGATTGATTTTATTTACAAAAATACACACAGATGACAGAAGTACCTACAGAAACTTAATCGTAATACAAAAACAAAAAAATAATACTATTTAACGTACAAATTAAATTATTTATTTACTTACTTACTTAAATTATTGATTTAAGTGACAGCTGCTTTACCAATCAATTGCTTAATTTAACAATCATCCGTGAGTGCCAAAAAAGGTCGGATTGTGAACAGCGATGATTGTATAACAATTCGATTCTAGTGACCAGATTATTAAGGTCATAATTTGTGTGGTGGTATAGAATCGAAAAAAGAGAGAGACACTTGACACTAAATATTTTATTGACACTCAATAACACGGTTAAATAATTTAAATATACACAAAGTTAAAGCATTATTCCAGCGGACCTGCTTAGACTTTATACCAACCAATTGGACCCAAGTGTCATAAGAAATTTCTTTGTTTGAAAAGCCGTATTTGAATAGGTAATAATTAGTGACTGGTAAATCTTTTCTGAACTAGTTCCAGGTGGTTGATATGACATATATAAAACAGAGACATACTATTCTACATGAGTATGCAACTAAGTATACAGTGTCAACTTTTTGTGAGTCCCAGTTAGCAAATGTGTATCGTGTTTGGACTTAAGTTACCTTGATTTAAGTCCTTGCTAACTCATTTATTAATCATTATTGATGCACTTGAAAATGATATATGTCTGTTATTAATATTATATTTAGTTTACAACGTAGCTAAAAGTTGATTTAAAGATGCATTTAGGTGCGAATGTGCCTCTTTAAAGTTTATCCTCCAGGTGCAAAGTGCGAACTATGAAACTAACTGTAGAAAAACTGTACTAGACAGACACCTCTGTCTATGACTATATAATAAAAACTATAACTTATTTATTTGAAACACTATAAAAAGTTTTTACTAATTTTATTAATATAAACATTTTAACTGATAAACATTAATCACAAGATTTTACGCACATCACTTAGATTAGTTAATAAATGCACTCTTACTACCAATATATTGGGCAATTTACTTACTGTAAACTTTTGAAAATTGGCGCATTGGTACAGCTAATTTCATGTCTCAAATTGAAATAAAATATTTTATAATGCGATTCTCGCATATACCTCAATCCTCCCCGCAACCGAGGCCGCAACCTAAAGACAACTTCTTTGTTTCACATAAATGTACAATACCAATATGTGTTTTAATAGATATATTGTTTATTTATATTTTAGATTTGTTTTTTATTTCTATTTATATTTTATTTATTTTAATTAGGGCAATTCTATAACTTGCCTACCTACAAGAATTCATATGCTCTCTATCTACTGATAATTCAAATTATGAATTTTTTGCGGCACGTGGCGCTTTATTGTACTAAGATGTGAGCTGGCACATGCATTTTAATAACGCACGCGGTTTTTGCAAGGCAGCCAGCATTTGGTGTTATGGTTTTTCGTCGTGTTTTTACATTAATCCATTATAGTCCATTATTACCACTTTTCCATCTACGACACATTTTGCATTTTGGCATGGAAATCAATGGTACCAGCTATGGGGGTTTTAGTTTTATTTATTTACAGGTAAAAGCGGAACACTTGTTAGTCGACATTATTATTGTAAAAAAATGCGTAAAATCGAAGCATAACAATAATAAACGTAACTTACTGAGGTGACCGGGGATAACCATTAATAAATATACCAATCTATCAAAAATGCATTTTTCATCACTATAATAACAATAAACTTATTGTTACTAACATTTATAGTACAATTCTTAAATATAGAAGCTAGAATAAACAATATAAGAAGAAATACATTATGTGTATCACGCCAATTTAAAGGCACTTTAACATTAGCACTGATATGTGCAGTTGTACAGCTCGCTTGTTAGTTTCAATATCGTGGCCGCCACTAATTTGAATTCTCAATATTCTCAATATGTCATTATTCGCCATGGGCGTACGAACAAAATAATATAACTGGAGTTCATCTTTCTAACAATAAAAGGATTCAGCTTTGACTTTTTTTAGACTGATTTAGAATTTTGGTAAATTAGTAGTTGATGATAGATATTGTATATATCATTAACTATATATTGTTAATCTCGTTGTTAATCATATATTTTGTATTTCATCATTTTCATTTAATAAATTAGTGTTATTGGTATTTAATCGTAAACTAATTATCCGGATATCCATTACAAGAAAATTATACCGGATTATATAAGAAAATTAAAGGGCAGTAAACTATCGTATTGAGTTTAAGATCTAAAATAAGATTAAATATTTTAAAAAGTATCCAGTTTAAGTGTAACTATTTCATCATAGGTAGTTTCAATTACCCAACTTATAAATAGTTTCTGAAAACTAATTTCAATTATGTATATAAAATGTGCTAACGGCGATAAATTTCCATTTAAATTTACTTTTTAAATATTTAAAATAGTGGAAATGTATAAAATATTAGAGATTGAGAATTTAAATAGTATATTGTATTACAAGTGTTAAAAATTAATCATTGCAATATGGGTGTGATTTTGCAGTGCGAGCGAAGCGAGTGCTGCAGATCCACACGAATATTGCAATGATTCATTCCACACGTGTATTACATACTATTTTTTATACAACCACAAAAAGAATTACGAGTACAAAAATATAATATGTGTGAATATTTGCAAACCTTGATTTTCGCAACTCGTTTCTATGAAAAAAAGTACTGAAGTAAACGTAAGTGCGGTAAGTAAACTTACCGCACGGTATTTTGTAAAAGTAACCTACTATGATTATTATAAAATCAGTAAACATGTCAACTTGCACGATCGTGCAAAAAAGTAACTTACTATGATTAATATAAAATCAGTAAACATGTCAAATTACACGATCGTGCCAAAATAGTTATTTACTTTTAGAGGGCCGAAACAAAAAGATCACGCCCGCATTCGAAGTTTAAGGCCCGACGTGCAGCGAGGGCCTTTATTCGACTAAGGGTGTAATCTTTTGTTTGGCCAGAGGAACGTACAACGTTTTACGCACAACTTAATTATTTGTAGCATCTTTTAAATGATATGTAGGTATATTTTTGCTAAAAGTCATAACTAGAGAAAAACTAGGTGGCTTTGAAACAAAAATAGAACGTTGTTAAGAATCTCTTTTATTTGTTAATAAAATACTAACGTCAAACTACGAAATAGACTTAATGGAAGCAATTCCCGAAGATATTATTATTATTGTATGTTACAATAATATGTTATTATCAAGTTTTGTTTATAACAAGTTTATAGTTAAATATATAAATATCCAATATATTCAATTCAATGTTCATTTTATCGGTCGGGCTTTTTTACGGGCTTTTTGTAGTTTTTACAGTCCGCATATTGCAAACACTTAGTTACCGACTCGGTAAATAGGTTGTAAACAATCAATTAGTATCAAGTTGTGCGTAAAATAAGATAAAATCCTGCTCTTAATTACAAAGAACGAAAGTATGTATCCTACAAGTAAATGTCACAAATGTGAGTCAAGTGAATGTCAGAGGTTTAAACACTAAACTGAACACGCTGTTTAACACTCTTCACACACTACAATCGTCGTACGACTAAATTGCACATACTGAAACTTGGCTCTCCGATTCTATTAGTTGTGCTGAGATAGCTGATCCTAATCTCTACAATATTTTTCGATCGGATAGAGACTTCATTTTATGCCATAAAAGTAAAGAAGGTGGAGTATTCTTGACAGCAAGCAATGTCAAGAATACCTTAAATGCCACCGTCTGTGATAATTTTAGTGAAATAAGCACTGTAGACATTCTACTGGTGAAAGTCACATAATATTACACAAGTTGTAATATATGTCCCTACTCTCGAATCAGTTAACACTTATGAATGCTTGTTTGAGACGATTATTGTTCTCTATTGTATATTTGGCCATAGTTTATTGATTCTTAGGGACTTTAACATTACGCACTATATGGCCCCACCGATACGCGAACTAAGACCATCATGCAATATCTAGACAATGTTAATAATCTCTTTAACTTAAGTCAATTCAATGATATTCTAAACACCAATAATACTAGGCTGTTAGACGTAGTGCTCTAATTTTCAAACTGTAATCCGTACGTTCAAATTGTAATCCGTACGTGTAATCCGTTCAAACTTGATCCAATACTTCCCGAAGACCCTCATCACCCATCGTTATTTATCAACTTGCATACTAGCTCTGAAACAAGACTTTCCTTTCCTCACACTCCATCATCCACCTTCAATTTCAAAAAAGCTAACTTTACTGATCTATACGCTGACATTACATCCTATGATTGGACTGAATTTGATCTGTTTGATATTGTTGAGGATGTTGTGCACAAGCTCTACAGTACTCTAAACGCATTCTTTGTAAAACATGTCCCTCTTAAGAAACACTACACTAGATCGTATCCGCCTTGGTTTACAGATAAAATCATTCGTAAAATTAAACTAAAGAGCTGCGTTAAAAAACTCTCAATCATATGATAATGCTCAGTGCCTTGCTGAACTTAAACGTTTGCGTTCAGAAGTAAAGCTGCTGATAAAAAGGGCTCACAAGCTCTACACGACCAATATGACCAAGGCTATCAAATTGGATCCAAAAAATGTTTGGTCCTTTGTAAATTCTAAGCGCCATGTATCCATCATTTCTTCAACCATGACCTTCAACAATTGTAACCTGAATAATCTCTATTTTATTGTCAACACGTTTGTCAATCATTTTTCACAATCGTTTTCCTGTAACTCCGACATCGACCCAAACCTCATCATCAATCCCTCTAACTCAAACTCGTTGCACTGGCGCGGTATTAATGAAGGTACTGTCTATAAAGAACTACGAAAAACCAAAAACAAGATGTCTATCGGGCCCAACGGTATTTCGGCTTTTCTTATAAAAGACTGTGCGCCTGTCCTATCCAAACCCTTTACTTCTATCTTGAATCTAATCCTTAGTAAATCCCAATTTCCTGATCTATGGAAGCTCTCTCGTATTGTCCTTATTTTAAAAAAAGCAGTCGTAATAATGTTACCAACTATCGCCCTGTTGCAATAATGTCCAGCTTTTCAAAAGTATTCGAGGCCCTGATGTATAACGTCATCTACAGCCACACTAAAAATACGATATCTATTCACCAACACGGTCTTATGTCGGGTCGGTCAACCACGACAAATCTTGCATGTAAAACGCAATTTATATGTGAAACACTGGACAATCGGGGGCAAGTTGATGTAGTGTACACTGACTTCTCGAAGGCTTTCGACAGACTAGACCATGGTATTTTGATTCGCAAACTGGATAGCATTGGACTATCATCTTTACTAAATTTGATAAACTCCTACCTCGCAAACCGATTTCAATTTGTTCAATCTCATGGATTCACCTCATTTAAATTAGAGCAAACATCTGAGATTCCGCAAGGGTCCATTCTAGTTCCTTTATTTTTTAATATTTTTATTAAGCACATTGTGTCACACGTCACAGCTTACCACCATTTATATGCAGATGATCTCAAAACTTTTGACAACATTAACAAACAGTCTGATTGTGTTCGTTTGCAAGACAATTTAAACTTAATTCAGTCGTGGTGCGTAGAGAATAATCTGCGGCTGAACACCAGTAAGTGCAATGTAATGTCCTTCTCCAGATCCACTCATCCTATTATTTATAACTACAAACTCGCTGGAGTACTCCTCGAGAGACCAAATACTATAGTCGACTTAGGTATCACATTTGATCGCAACCTCTCATTTATAGAACATATTAAATGGACTGCTTCCGCCGCCTCTAGACAACTTGGCTTTATTCTTCGGAATGCAAGTGACTTTGCTGATTTTGATATTTTGCGCATCTTGTATTGTGCACTTGTTAGATCAAGGCTGGAGTATGGTAGCTGTAATTGGTCGCCTTTATATCTCGGACACAGAGCTGAGCTCAAAAAAGTGCAGCGCAAGTTTATAAAATATCTCAAGCAGAACTGTTGCAGCGCTTTCGTATCGATAAACTCGAAGACCGAAGAAAATTTGGGCTTGTCTCATTCCTTCACAACCTAATTAGCAATACTTTTGACTATCCTATGCTCCTTGAAAAAGTCGCTTTTCATGTGCCTAGACAAGCTAGCAGATCTCATTCTCTTTTTTGCAGCGGATCTTGTAAATCAAACTTGCCGAGCTCATCGCCTATATTCCAGATGTATTCTGCTCATCCAGAATACTCGGATCTCTGTGATATTTTTAACTGTACCAGAAATTATTTAAAATCAACAATTTTAGAAAACTTTTAATTATGTATATTCTCGGCCTTTTTATTTTTACCCTATTTATAATGTTAGATATATTGTAATTGTTATTGATGTATTTGTTTTGAGTTGAACTGTATCGTCTTGTTATATACAATATTTTTGTTCTACTCACTGTATCGTCTCACCTGTAAACAGAGCCTGCTCTGTAGGTGTTATATTTTCTAAATAAATAAATAAATTAAATAAGTAAAGTTTTGTTCGAATTTAACTAGTCATTTTACAAAAGATTGTAACTATACCTTATGTATTTTTTGATATTAAATACAAAGTTTGGTAGATATTGACAAACGTATGACAAATATAAATATTGTGAAAATGTAAACAAAAATGTTCTTAGCACAAGCCACCTAAAGTTTTTCTATGGTTAAGAATTTAAACATTAAATAAATTTATTTAAAATAAATTATGAATTATGATCCCGTTGTGCGTAAAACGTTGTACGCATGGTTGAATGTACTACTGGTTTGTTCTAGTATTCTACAGCGCAGCCGGGAAATAAAAATACGCCTCCAGTTTCAAATGTTTGGATCATTCGACGAGTCTCACCGAACTTTATACCAAGTGATTATAACCGATGTTGGAAAGTTGTTGTATTGTTGGTTGTAACTTAAATTTAAATTAATTAAAATAATTCGTTCACGTAAAATAATCATTTTTTTATTTACGTTTTGAAATATAACTTTTAGATTATTTTTTTTTTTAGATCTACGATATTCCTTTTTTATTGAATTTGCACGACAATATTCAAATGATATTTTCTTGACACACTACAATTCTTTCATTTAAATATATAACATAAAAAAATACAAAATTAGGCAAAACCCGAACACTTTTACTCTGCTCAATCACTATTTGATTTAATTGCACTTACAAAAATATAGTCCGATTAAAATGATTGATCGGTGGAGTACTACTTGCAGTCAGGAGTAATATAACTGCTTGCATGTTGAATCCCAAGTCTGTATCTGGCTTTCTTTATTTTATTCTTAGGGTTGACTTTGTAATTGTAAAAATATCACATAAGCTTGTATGTTATTGTTATCTTTGTTCCTCTTCAATCCTCCATTGATGTTTACGAACAACTGTTTCTGTGTATGAAATCACAATACTGTATGTTGGGACATAATTAAATGATCTCAAGTGACTTTAACTTTCCAACTTACTCGCATACTGCACAAATAAAGCCATAAATTATCTGGTGCAATTATGTTTTTTTTTAATCTCCGCCCACGTAGTAGTATTGTTAACGCCAGTGAAAGATTAATATGCTTTTATCTTGATCTTATCGATTAGTGTGCTGTCGATATTTGTCTTGACCTTATTGTGCCGAAGACTCGTATCATTCATCCTTACACCTAGAAGTAAGCACTGATCTTGAACCCAAATTTTTCCTCACACTTTTACTAGTTTTAATTTTAAAAAAGATTTTTCTAGTCTTTATCATGAACTCTCAACCTTAAGATGCTTCAAACTAAATTCGATAAACAACATTGATGATCTGGCTTTTGATAATTTTTTTTGGAATTCTTAATTCTCTTTCAAAGTGCCTATAAGCATTATACTGTCAACGTTACCTTTTTTTAAAAATATAATCCAAAAAAAATTTGAATTGTAATTTTGTAATTAATCATAGTTCCAGTTGAGTAGAACATTAACAAATGTGCTGTTATATGTCCTTTACCAGATCTCTCAATCCTATCCTCTTTTCCGATCAACTTGCTCAGACTTGCCTGTAGGTGTAGACCTAACTAATTTTAGATTTGGGTGTTATTTTTGACCCAAATTAACGTTTGTGTCACATATCCACACAAATTGACAAATATCAACCGCATCTGATGCTCTTAGACAGCTGAGATTCACCCTCCGTAATGCTAGCGAGTTGCTGATAACGATACTTTCAAAGTTCTGTACTTTGCATTTGTTCCTTCCAAATTAGAGGTTGCTTGCTATGTTTGGGCTTCGCTGAACCTAAGGCGTAGCGCAATTATTGAAAAGATCCAACGTATTTTTCTAAAAATAATAATCATTTGCTCTCCTGGGGTTTACCCACTTATAGATACAGTTCAATCCGTATTGCAACAGCGTTGTTAGATCCACAGTTTGGTAATCGCATATTATTTAACCTACTGCTGTTTTGGTCCATACTGGTCAAAGGCCTAACAAACTGACCCAGCCTGATTGGCAAAATCTCATTGCAGGTGCAAAGGAAAGGCGATGCAGGCTTTTGTTTTTTTAGTGAGTCCCATACTCCAACTTATTATAAAATATCTGCAAAAAATGTATAACGTCTGTATTTTTTTCTAGATAGTTAGGGGTCCTTTGGTAAACTTAAATTCAAAAATTGCACACTTATAAGGATTGTGCTTTTAATTCTTATTTGAAATAAAGGTGACTACACCTTTTCCAATTGTAATTCAGAAACCGTCACTTGTAATTCAGAAAGCGACAATTGAAATTCAGATACATCACTTGCAATTCAGAATGTATTAATTGCAATTCAGATTTATCAATTGTAATTCAGAAAGCGTCAATTGCAATTCAGATTAATCACTTGCAATTCAGAAAGCGTCAATTGCAGTTCAGAAAGCATCAATTGCAATTCAGAAAGTTCTATTTCAATTCAGAAATATATAATTTATTTTTACATAGATGTCTTTAAAAACAAAATAAACTACTTAGTTTACGTGAAATACTATGTATACAGGGTGATTCAGAACAGGTGGAGGACCCGTAAACTGGAGATTCCGGACAACATTCTAAGACCAACAGTGTTAGAAAAAAAAGTCAAGGTATGATAGTGCTCAAGTTATGGACCATTGAAGTTGATCAATCACAACGCAGAATTTCAAATTGACCATTTTTTTTAAATCTAGGTTGTTGCGAACAAACTTTTTCTACTTATTTGGTCCACTAGATTCTAAATGATTCTGATAAATGTCAGTTTGGCACTTTTTAATTACATTGAATTTGTTGCAATTTATCACGTAAAATGTATTCAAATGAAGAGTATTGTGAAATGTTATTGATGTACGGCGAATGTAGACGAAATGCCGCCTCATTTGCATTTCGTCCACATTTGCCGTACATCAATAACATTTCGAAATACTCTTCATTTGAATACATTTTACGTGATGAATTGCAACAAAATCAGTGTAATTAAAAAGTGTCAAACTGACATTTATCAGAATCATTTAGAATATAGTGGACCAAATAAGTTGAAAAAGTTTGTTCGCAACAACCTAGATTTAAAAAAAATGGTCAATTTGAAATTCTGCGTTGTGATTGGTCAACTTCAATGGTCCATAACTTGAGCACTATCATACCCTGACATTTTTTTCTAACACTGTTGGTCTTAGAATGTTGTCCGGGATCTTCAGTTTACGGGTCCTCCACCTGTTCTGAATCACCCTGTATATCATAGTTTTTTTTTATATAATAAAATATAAATAATATAGCCGGCTCTACATGGCAAGGAACGTAGCACTGCACTTCTACTACATAGTTTATTTTGTTTTTAAAGACATCTATGTAAAAATAAATTATATATTTCTGAATTGAAATAGAACTTTCTGAATTGCAATTGATGCTTTCTGAACTGCAATTGACGTTTTCTGAATTACAATTGATACATCTGAATTGCAATTGATGCTTTCTGAACTGCAATTGACGCTTTCTGAATTGCAAGTGATTAATCTGAATTGCAATTGACGCTTTCTGAATTACAATTGATAAATCTGAATTGCAATTAATACATTCTGAATTGCAAGTGATGTATCTGAATTGCAATTGTCGCTTTCTGAATTACAAGTGACGGTTTCTGAATTACAATTGGAAAAGGTGTAGTTATTCGGCCCTTATTGGCCGTCGACGCCTAATTTATTTTTTGTTTTACATGGAAAAATATTCTCTACAACACAACAGCACTAAAAGTAGTGTCAACATAAAAAAAATAGAGTGCTTTTACATCCTTGGGGTAATTTTGGTAGTCAGTACACAATTATTCAAGGTGTCAAAAAACTAAAGGTGTTTTTGGAAACTTAATGGTCTTCCAACGGCTGTCTCAAAGTTGTCTGCAACCAACAAAAAAGCGCGAATGATTGGCAAGAGCTTAGGAAAGAGTGAGAAACATATATAATAATCACGCATATTTATAATTAGTGTATTTCGGTTATGCGTTGATGGTTTGTGATAAAAATCATGTAAAAATATTTAGAAAAAAATTGTCTAGGTCTGAAGCTCACTAAATTTGAATAACTTTAATTAATCACTGTTAATTATGTTAATTTATTTTTGATTGTCAAATATGTCTTTAATTATCCACTATCTAAAAAAAAGCTTTGGAAAACAGAATAATCTTTTCAGAATATTTTGACATGATTTTATTCAAAAATCATCAACGCATAACCGAAATACACTAATTATAAATCCGCGTGTTTATTATATATTTTTCTCATTCCCTCCTAAGCTCTCGCCAATCACTCGCGCTCTTTTCTCTATGATGCAATGCTGGTTTGCTGGTTGCAGACAACTTTGAGCCTTTGGAGGACCTTTAAAATAATCTGTCATTTGGTTCATCAATGTAAAACAACCAACGAAAAATTTCCTAGGTTTTAAAATCGCATTTTTGCGGTAAAATAAGAATAAAAAAGACGTAAAATAGATAATAGTGTATTAAAAAACATGTTTTATAAGACCAATTTTATTGCACGAGTTCAAGTTCAAAACGCGACTCGAAGGGGAGCGTTTTAAAGAATGAGTGCAATAATTTGACTTATGAAATACGTTCTTCATGCTATTTTATCTATTTTACGCATTTTTCTCTTGTTTTAATGCAAAAATTGCAATTTTAAAATCTAGGGAATTTCATGTTAGTTGGTGACATTGATAAAACAAGTGACAGATTAGTATAAGTTTCCAAAAACACCTTTAGTTTTTTGACAGATTGAATAATTGTATACTCACTACCAACATTACAAACATAAATAACCCTACGGCTGTTAAAGCACTTCTATTTCGACACTATTTTTGATGCTGTTATAGCTTCAATGAAGACGTAAAATGATAAAAGTGTTTAAAGAACGTTTTTTAAGTCAAATTATTGCACTCGTTCTTTAAAATGCTCCCGTTTGAATCGCGTTTTAAACTTGAACTCGGGCAATAAAATACGCCTTATGAAACATGTTCTTTAATATTTCGTTTTGATAACCTCACGAGAAAAAAGATATTAAAAAAAAAACTTGATAATTAGAGGTTAGAAATGGTTTTTGATGATATACTAATCAGCTGGTAATCTTCTCAAAATTTAGTATGTTTAAAATGTTTTGTACGACAACTCTACATTTAAAATGTTTTGTACTGAGTGTAATTAAATGATTTACCAAGGTGACCTATGGAAATTTATTTGCCATAAAGTACTATATTTTTACGTGGTGCAAACAAGTTGTCCATTTATTCAAACCAACATCTGTTGATTGTAACGTTTTGTTGTAAAATATTTACAACAAAGATATTGTAGTATAAACAATATTAATTATTATAAATAATAATTTTTAAATTACAATTTTACATGGAATGAAAAACCATCATTTTCTTCAATGTATCCCTAATATGTAAGCCAAATTTGGTTCAAATCAAATATTCCTCCTGGTAGGTATTCACGTTTTTACAACTTTTTGACCCTTCAACCCTTAATAAAAATTCAATACTTGAAGAAACTCCAGATTTTTTGAAAGAATTTACCACTTGGGCTATACACGATACATATGTACAATATTTGGTCAAAATCGGTCTGCAACTTTAGCAGAATAAGTGGATCCACCGATTTTGCCATTTTTAGCATGTTTTTGGCCTTTAACGCGAAGGTCTTTGAACATTTCATAAACTTTTTTTCGTCCATATCATCTATGGGCAGGTAGAAAAAAAGAACGCAAATTATGCTCTAATCGGGTTAGTCGATTCCGAAATATAGTGGTTTAAAGAAACGAACAGACCGCCAACCCACAGACCGAAATTAGTTAGTATGATTTTCGTAATCTTTTTTTTTCAGGATTTAGCCCTCCTGGGGGAAGGCGATTAGCTTTCGCCTTTTCGCCTGTACACATACAAACATTTAATTTTATTCCCCGTTTAACTGTACTCCGTTGTGAGAGAATATCTCACAACGCTCTTGCTCTTCACCGGGATTTAAACCCGGGATCAACAGATTGCGAGTCGGTGTCTGCACCTCACGTCCACTGTAGTCGGCGATTTTTGTAATCTACGCATTCTATAAATTAGATTATAGATTAGCATTATAGAAAAAATTGGAATTTGGAAAAAAAAACTATGAATACAATACTTCCTCTACGAGAGAAGTAAAATCAAGGTTTAAAAAATGATGGATTATAGTTATACGTATTTAGACCCAGGTGTCGCGTAAATCCACAACAAAATCTGCCACTCTATTTGAGGACGAGTCTAATTCAAATTCAAAATTAGATAAATGTAAACTCTGCTTGGTAATTAACTATCTTCATTATATTATTTATTATATATTATTTATTGCCTTTCGGCTTCTGAAAGACATCCCAGTACATATATAATAACATATCACAGTATCGTAAAAACAAAATACAATATAATCATTGATAACCAACTAAAATAAAATACCAATGCTTTTTCTTTCCATGTATTGCCCAAACTATCAAGGTTCTTGATTTACACAGAGTCCCTCCTCTGTTGCTGTTTTCTTGCCACCCGATAATCCTTGTCATCCATTCTGCTCCATTCCCTTTTTCGTCAAGTATTTCTCTCAATTCCCATTCTTCTTCTCTTACTCTCTCAGCATATGTTCCATATTTTCCACACTCTCTCCACACATTCTACATCTTCTTGCAACCATGTCCACCCAGTACCTATTTTCTCTCTCCTCATTACCACATCTGAAACTCGCAATCAATTTCTTTTCATTCATTCCCGTATCCATTGCTAGGTAACTGGGCACCTCCGCTGTTACTAGCATGCCGTACCTCTCGTTGTACCTAGCCGCCCTTATCTTCGCTCTTCTTTCTTGCATTTGAACATCCCTATCACTCATACATATCTTGCTTAGCATATTCGCTCCTCTCTGTCTCATTATTTCTACCTCTGTCGTTGCATACCTATTCCTTTCGTGGTATTTTTGTCTTTCTACTTGTCTTTTTCTGTTTTTCCTAGTTTTATTTTTTTCCAGAACTCTTGCAGTATTTTGGCCGGACCCGGACATAGACAACGACTAACAAACCCAAAACTAAGAAACGACCAAGAGGAAGACCAATGAAAGACGAGCCAGCCGAAAAACAAGACCCGAAAAATCTCATCGTAGAAAAACCACCACACACACGGAACACACGATCGCAAAGCCAAACTATGAATTTGCCATCCACATCAAGCCAGCCACTTACGATACCAGCAAACACAACGGCATCCACAGATCTCAGTTTTACTCAAAAAAAAAAACTCAATCACACAGAAAATATATAAACACACTTTCTACATTACCCCTAACACACATTAAAACGCAAATTGCAGTATCCAATGAATGGCAAAGAACAAATCCATCAAACCAGGACATACATCAAAAGGATTAATACTGAAATCGGACGTTCCACAAACCACACTGAACGCAAAATTGAAACAATTACTGGAACAAAAAGCAGTAACCAAAATCGTACATCATACCGGCAATCAAACCCAAGAAAAATATCCAAACGCGGGCAGAACCTCGCACTCGGTCCTGATCGAGGGTATAGAGTACAAGCTCCTGAACGAAGATATCGCCAAACAATTAGACGCCACCAAAATAGTTTACCGGTTTTGTAAACGAATTATCTCCAAACATACAAACAACCCCACCAAACTTATCAGGATCATCACCGAAGACGTAAAGTCCTCCAAAAGACTGCTAAATAATGGATTTTTCTTCAAGAACCACCATTATTCAACGATAACTAGCAACCTCCCTGCTCCTACCCCACAACCTTGTTCCAAATGTGCCCTTTTCACCCATCCAACTGCACATCACCTCCTAAGTAGAGCAAGTACCTAGGACACACGAAACAAACAGATGTAAGACCAACGAACTACGAATACTAAACAACTATTTGAACGAATGCACCCACTTTACAATCCCATACCAAGACGACAAAATCCACACCTTCGTCGTATACACACACTTTTACAGTAGACTAGAGCAAAACATATTTATTAAAGCTTCACTTTATAAATACTGTATAATTATTGGCGACTTTACCATAAACAGGCAAAAACCACAGCTTAATACATTTCTTCAAAACTCCGACTTTATTCACTATGCCACATTCCTTATGCCAAATAACAACGACACAACTCCCGACATTCTTTTACATACACACAACCTACAAAACGTAATTCAAAATATAAGACTCAACTGACTTAGGATCGGACCATCTAGGAATATTGTTCACTGTTGCTTTAAATATACATAGAAATTAAATATACATAGCAATAAACAGAGTAGACTTAAACAAGACATGACGGACTACGCAAATGTAAAATCAGAAGACCAAATTAATTTAGAACATATAACCGACATTCAAAATAAATTCTCTAGAAGTATATCTATCAACTGCCCACGGACAAAACACACTTTTTACAAGAACAAATTACCAAAGTACGTACTAAGACTAATTAAATAAAGAGACAAAAATATCGTGAATTCAAAATAACAGACAATCGACAGCTAAAACCAGACATGAACACAATGAACAAGCACATTCAAACACTGACATACGAATACAGAAAACATAAGTGGTACAAAGACTGCAAAGATATCGAATCCAAACAGGGCCAAACCTGTTGAAACAATATCAAAAAACTTGCACGGTGCAAAAAAACTTCTACATTTTAAACATACTACACAACGGAACCGAATATACGACTGACGAGGAGAAAGTTACTTCATTTGCAAACCACTTTGAAAGTCCATATACACCCAAAGACATAATTAATTTTGACAATGACGATTTCATAGAAATAAATACTGGTACAACGACAACTTTCACACACAAGACAACTATGACATATCGACTATTGAAGAAGGCAAATACTACGACGCCATACTAAAAAAAAACTTTTGGCCAAAAATCTCCAGGCAAAGACAATGTTACACAAACATTTTTACAAAATATGGACAAGGACATACACAGACACATTATACAGATATTTAACTATTGCCTGGAGAACAGAGTTTTTCTAAACGTTTGGAAAATAGAAACAATTGTGACTATCAGAAAACCAGGACTCGACGGATCAGACACTAAAAACTACAGACCAATTACACTAGCTGCAGTTCTAAGGAAATCCCTAGAATTTTTTTTTGAAAAACAGAATCTAGAGATAGTAAAATACCACCTACCGACATACCAATTTGGATTCAAACCTTCTCACTCGACTATAAACCCCTTATTTATACTGACGAACCACATTCAAGCAACATACAGAACAAGAAAACAGCAACAATATTCCTAAACATAAACAAAGCATTTGACACAGTTTGGCATACTGGACCACTCTACAAACTGCAATAACTTGGACTACCTAAATACATACTACACATGACTAATCAAACCCTATCCAACAGAACTCTTCAAGTTAAAATTAACCTAACCTACCACCGACAATTCACTCCACCACAAGGCGTGGCCCAGAGCTCTCCTCTTTCGCCACTACTGTACAATATTTACTGCCACGACATTTACTGCCACGAGCTTTACATTTAGAAACAAAGATCACGTTAACTTAAATTCATACAAACTACAATATGCAGACGACACAGCACTCATTTCAGACAACAAAAATTTCACTTTTACTATGACACAAGTTCAAGAACTGACAGACAAAACAGTGACTTGGTTCAGTAAGTGGAGGCTAACCCCCAATCCCAACAAGATGCAACTCTTCATTGCCAACCACAAAATAACTGACGCATCCTCAACAATTTATATAGACGGTACGACGATCAAACCTTCCCCGGACATAAAGTATTTAGGACTATGACCACAAACATAAATTCCATAAACACGCCAACAAAATTAAAACCGAAATTTCCAAAAGATCCAAACATTTCCGCTCCTTAACATGCAGCTATGATCAAGGTATTGGCATCAAGACAGCGACACAAATTTACAAAAGCATCTGCAGACCTTTAATCGACTGTGGACACGTAATTGTGACCTACTCAAATAGTAAGATTGTTGGATTCTTAGTACGGTGCGACGATTGATGCAACATGTGGCAAAAAAACGAAAATGGCGTCGTACGTAGCTGGACGACGCAAATGTAGCAGCGATAGGGAATTGCCCACACAAACAATGATGAAATATTCATTTGATGACTATGATAATGCTCTCCCAAGGAGTAATGTGGGCCAAAATGTTGCAATAATAAATACGATGATGACTTCTAGAAAGATGGATATATGGTGTTGGTGGAAATGTGGTCACACATTATCACGAGCACGTCTTGTTTCAATGAGCAGCCTAAACAGAATGCCTCGATTGGTGACCGCACCTCGTTGATGCTTAAACTCTCTTGTGGTTTATTATAGTAACTCTACTGGCCGTTAGGGGGCAATGTACATGAGGAAGTTCGGAAACAACAATGCGTTCGAGAATGCATTCAGAGTAGGCAACCAAGAATACTACAGAGTGCCAGCACATATTAACAACAGACAAGTAATGCGGCCCAAATGTGCAACTACGTCCGGAACAAAAACAAACAATACCAATTTTGGGAACCGCAGAACAAACTGCACTTAGACAAATAACGAGACACCCTAATAACTCACTTCACACTTCTTCAAACCAGCTCCTTTTTGAACGGACAAACATAATCACAATAACAGACAGACTTAAATAAAGAAAAAAATACAACAAAAATACAAAAAATACAATATTGAAAGACAACAAGACAAACTAGGCGATTTTAAACGACCTTTGTATTAACCGCCACGACACTAATTCCCTTAAATTCGTTTAAAAGGACTTTTAGCTTTCAATATTTTTCAAGTTATAAGCGTATCAAGTTAACCAATCACGACGAAGCATTTGTACTTTAATTAATTTTACTTGTCTACATAGTTACGCCTAAACTTTATTAACTTATTTGGTCAACTATTTGATTTTGAGTGATTATGACAAAACAAAATCAATTTTGACGTTGACAAAATTAATTTACTTTCATTGTAACACTTCTTGTCACTCATATCATGTATACTTCTGAAGAGTATTGTGAAATGTTAATACTATACGGCGAGTGTAGACGAAACGCAAATGCGGCGGCAAGAGAATATGCAGTACGCTTTCCACAAGGCCACCATTTGCCTACAGCGAATACTTTTTTGCGATTAGTAAACCGGACAAGAACTAAAGGATATTAAAAAAAAAAACTAAAAGAGGTGGTGCACTTTGACCAGCTCGTACTCCTGCAAATGAAAAAGAAATTCTGGAAGCTTTTCACGCTGATGCCACTCGTAGTATACGAACGGTTGCGAGAGAATTAAATTTGTCGCGTTGCACCGAACATAGATTTCTTCGCCCGAATAGACAACATGCTTACCATTATAGACGTGTTCGGCATCTAATGCCACAAGACTATGGTGCAAGACTAAATTTTTTTTTGTGTGGTTGTTGGAACAGCAGGCCGCTGGGATTTCCGGAGTTTCTTACGAATATTTTATTTACGGATGAATCTTGTTTTTCTCGTAAAGGTACAATTAATTTACATAATTACCACATCTGGAGTAAAAAAAATTTAGTAAATTTTAGTAAAATTTTAGTAAATTTTTTTTAAAAGTAAACTATTTTAGCTAAGTCATTTCAGCAAAGATTTAGCATTAATTTATGGGAAGTATAGGAAACTCTGTGGCAAGGGTTGACTAGGACCATTTTACTGTATTTTGTAATTTTACAAATATTATTGTTTAATTAGGTAAGACCATTTGAATTACAGGCACGTCTGAATGGGCAAATTTATGGACATTTCCTGGAAGAGGCTTTGCCTGTATTATTAAAAGACTTACCATTGGCAAATTATCGAAACGATTGGTTTCAACATGACTTCGCTCGCTAAATAAAGACTATCCAAATTCATGGATTAGACGTGGTGGGGCTATAAATTGGCCAGCAAGGTTTTCTGATCTAACGCCCTTAGATTTTTTTGCTGCCATATTACAGACTAAGATAGGATTCATGAAGCTTTGGCTACAATCACACCCGCCATGATCCAAAACTCCAGAAAAAGCCTAATTAGACGTGCTAGACTGTGTGTTAAACTCAATGGTGGTAATTTTGAACAATTATTGTTATTGTGTTTTAGTTTTAATTTTAGTCAATTAAATTCAAATCTTAATTTTAAAATTTTATTTTATTGTAAATCTAAATTTTTACAAAAATGATCAATTTATTTATGTACAGTGCCGGTCATTGAATTTCGGGCAAACTTCTCTGTCACAGTCATTTATAGCATTGTAAAACAATGTAATTTTAAACTGACAGTGAAAGTTCTGCCCGAAATTCAATGACCGAAACTGTACAATAGCTATTTATGCAATAAGTTGCAAAATGATAGTGTTTTAAGCACGAGATGTAAAATTGTTCACCGAGGCGCGAGCCGAGGTATACAACACATCAAATATAATTAATAATATAATATAATCTCTTCACATAATTCAAATTGAATGGAAGTGTTTGCTAACTCAAATTTAATGGAAGTGTTGCTTATATGTTCTAGTTCAGTTAAATAATCTTACTAATTATTCAATTAATATTGTTAATAAATAAAACATTGCTGTTTTATAACTTTTTGTCACGTTAATTAGTACTATTACTCTAATTCTATAGTGTGAACGCTGAATATGTTCCATTGCGTCATAGTTTACTGGATCAAGAACAGACGTGACCTTGCTGTTTTCTTTGACGTTGCTGTTTTCTTTGACCATCAGCGTCCCTCTGGGTTTTTAAAGTTTTATTCGTTTTATGCTTTTGTGTTTTTGATTCGTTTTATGATTCTTGTGTTTCTAAGTGTTCGTTGTTTGTTGTTGTAACAATAAAGTGTTGATTAGTGAAGTGAAAATTGTGCTATAAAACATTTTAATTGTTGTATTGCCAAAATGCCGCGACAAATGTTAGATTCGACCTACCAGCAATTTGTGGTGAATCTAATCGAATATTTCCAAAGGGAACTTGCAAATGTGGGTCCTCTTCTTAATTTAAACTGTATTCAAGAGGTAAGTTTTTTTAATTTCTCTTAAAAAAGCTTTGTTGACTATAACATAACCACAATTTCTGATTCTAGCGAGTGGCAAATGGCTGGGATTTCGGTAAAAACTGTAGAAAAATGCTAAAAAAGCCAAGGAAGCAGCCGAGGCGGTACCGACTATCGTACCAGCTACGTCCTTATCTAGCTCGGACAAATAGAAAAATCCGAAAAATCCTTACCCGCTCCGCTTGAAACCCAAGACCGCGAATTTACCACAATATTTAAAAATCAAAACCAGGAATGTTGTTTGAACGTGCATGTTTTAACGTGAATTTGATTACAAATAGATTTTCGTCTCCTATAGAATATTAAATTGTTATTATACAGTATACAAAATAATCTCAAAAATATTCTCAAAAATAAATATTAAGCTTGATAAATTATTAACTATAAATTATCAGTATTTAAGATAGCTTTTGATATGGCTATACCCTCCTAATATGTAATTACAAAAATAAACGAAATATATCATCCAGTTGAGCAATATTACCAATTTTTTTTTAGATTTTGATGAACTCCCCACCCCTTATTAAAATAAATATTCAAAAGTCTATGGTCGGACATTCGGAACAAAGGTTTTGCAATAACGCTTGACAATTAGGCAACTCACAATACAAGTGAGACCCCTTAAAAATGATACGCTTATGGCAAAGGTTTTAGTACCGGTTTGATCCAGACGCTTTTATTGATGACGCAATGAAACATATTCAGCATCCAGACTATACCTACATAGTATGTAGAAATAGTGCAAATTTTACTTTTAAGCACTAGTGCGTAAAAGAAAGTGTTTTACGTTCTAGTGCCTAAAAGTATTTTTAAAATTGAATGGGCAATCAAAATGGTACCATTATAAAGTGGTGTAGCAAAAAGTATTTTTTGAACGCGTTATTACCACTAAGATGCATTGGAGGTGTTTAAGGTATTTAGCATCACCATCACATCAGTGTTATCATCAATGCTCCACAGTAAATGTAATTTGGATTTCATCACTATCAAACATTTCAAGAACATATCAAAATGTACGCATCGTATATGTGTTATTTTTAGCAAACGCATTAGCTTTTAGATGATTTCATTTTCAATATGAGAAGTGTACTTACTACGCAAATTGGTTGCTACAGCATTTGCATTTCGTCTACACTCGCCGTATAGTATTAACATTTCACAGTACTCTTCAGAAGTATACATGATAAGAGTGACAAGAAGTGTTACAATAAAAGTAAATTAATTTGGCAACGTCAAAATTGATTTTGGTTTGTCATAATCACTCAAAATCATATAGTTGACCAAATAAGTTAATAAAGTTTATGCGTAACTATGTAGACAAGTAAAATTAATTAAACTACAAATACTTCGTCGTGATTGGTTAACTTTACTAGTATACGTTATTTTTTTTCCCATTTACTTCCATCCATTCTATTCCATATAGTGTGACCTTAATTGCATCGGTTCAAGAATTTTTATTTTTAGCCAATATCAAAAATTCTAAACAATTGTTGATATTGGCTGAAATGAGGAAAAACAAACAATACAAAATATTGGAAAATAAAAAAAGGCAACAAATATTTAGTGTTACAAAAGGTACGTATAACAAATTTTCAGGTAAAACATGAATTGTTCTTAAGATTAAGCTCAATAATACTGTAGTAGTAAATATTTTAATAACTTTTAAAATTATGTTGTTTTGTACATTTATTATATAAAACTTAATATTATAGCACCTTATAAATAATACTAAAAAGAACGTAATATTTCATATCACACATTTTTATCCTATAAATAATAATTAATTTACTAGTCGATTGTGTGTAATTGTTACTGGTTGCAGTGAGTCATTTAGTTATCTACACATTCTTAAGAGAAGCAAGCGAATCCAAACTCTATCCAAAATGCTTGATTTGCAGCTCGTATATCTCTGAAACTTATATCTTGAATTGGGAGACGTATAGGTTTATCAGTAGAGTAGACCAAAATAGACTCTGCCCAAGAATTTTTTGCGTACTAAAAATGTATTTAAAATAAGTAATAGGGTTATATGTAAATAGTAAAAATATTTTACTTTGCATTCGTCAGTTATTGCTTCATAGCGTAAATTTCCTTTTGGAGTAATTTCAACGTCATTCCAAGCCATAAATTTAAGTCCTCTTTTATAAGTTTGCTTCATGTCATCGTAGTAAGCAATTGAATTCTTGCAATGATATGTAACATTTTGTTGGGCTTTAGATGAAAGGAGATGCAAATGAGCAATTTGGGAGGTTCCTGCTTTGTAGCTCAACTAAAAATGTTATGGTTTTCGATCAGAACTAACAAACATAATAGTATTATAAACTATACTTTTATAGGATACTCCATTTCTTTAAGCCACACCTCTGTCTCTTTGCTTCTGATTGAAATTTCTTTCGTTTTTGAAGTAACTGGCACAATGCATGTGGCTTTATGTTTCATATCGCAATGCACCAATACAGCATCGTCAGCATCTCCTTCATTTGGATCTATCCAATATTGCCCTAAAAATGTTGAAAAGATTTGTTAATATGTCAGTAGCAATAGTTCTATATTTGTATGTCTACCACTCTCTGAATTTGGATAAGCAGACAATATATCTCTGCAAGTTTTTCCTGGGTATTTTCTTTCTCCATTCGGTCGTTGGAATTTATCATAAACCGCTTTTAATTGTTTATATGCTGATGCTACAAATTCTTTTTTTTGTTTATCACTGATTTTTCTTTCCATAAATTCCATAGGCTGATCTCCTAAGGAATCGGGACCTTTTTGATTATTAACTTGTCCGTTTGTTAAAAATGCAGCTAAGCTGGCTGCATCATAATTTATTCCTTCTCCTGGGGGTCCTGGAGGTCCTGGAGGACCTAATGAAAATATAATAATACACATTTTTACTGAGATTCTTGAGTATGTTTTTACCTGGAGGGCCTGCTCGTCCAGGTCTACCGTCGATACCTGTTTCTCCTCTTGTTCCAACAGAACCCTCTAATCCCACTGGACCTATATTACCATCTCGTCCGGGTGGGCCTCTAGGGCCAGGTTGGCCATCTTTTCCATTAAATCCTTGGTTTCCAGGATTACCTTTATCGCCCGATAAACCTTTAATGCCCGGTAGTCCTTGAAGACCCATTAAACCATGATGACCTTTCGATCCCTTGCTTCCTGTTTCACCAGCTTTTCCTTTCAGACCTTCTACACCTTGAGGTCCAATTTTACCACGTTCTCCTTGATTACCTACTATGCCTTGCAGACCAGTTTCTCCACGTTCACCACGTTCTCCAGAAATTCCTGGTAAACCAGTTAGTCCTGAAGGGCCCTTAAATTAATAATACATAAATAAAAAAATTTCTACAGTTCTATAGAAACATAAATTGTTTAACCAAGCCAAGCCATTTTGTTCAAAATATGCATTTACGTATTTTACCAAAAATTTAAATTTTCATTTTTAATTCAAAATTATGAACACTTACCGGTAGTCCCGGTGGGCCATTAAGTCCTGATTGACCAGTTGGACCCGGTGGCCCTTTATCACCTGTTCTTCCAGCAATTCCTGGTGGGCCTGATGGTCCAGTTGGTCCATCAGGTCCTTGATCACCAGTAGGACCTGTTACTCCAGGAGGTCCAGCTGGACCAATTAAGCCTTGTAAACCTTCATTACCCGGTCTACCTGGAGAACCACTTTCACCAACTGCTCCACGTAAACCCATCGTACCAGTTGCTCCCGGAGGACCAGGAAATCCAGGTAAACCTAATATGGTATAAATATTATTTAAAAAGTTATTAGTTTACAAATGTACCTCTATTCCCAGAGGGACCTTCTAGTCCTTGCAGTCCTTGGGGGCCCAGCGGTCCTCGTAAACCGGTTTCTCCTTTAGCACCTTGAATTCCTTCCAACCCAGGTTGTCCCTGGGGACCAGCCAATCCGACCTTGCCAATTTCACCAACAGAGCCTTTAATTCCAGGAGAACCTTGTGGTCCAGATGGTCCAGTGTTTCCAGGTTGACCCTATTATTCAAATTTATAAAGATCTAATATATATTTATACTGGATATAATGGTTTAGTAGGTGGCCCACGAATAACTATCCACCCTTATTATCTCGAAAAGACTTAATAATATTGTTTTCCGGTTTTCACTACGCATAATAACGTAATATGGAGCGACATTAAGTCATAGTGAGAAGTATGCCGGACCCACCCTCCTAACCCTGCATCTTCCAAGTTGCAAATTTTAACTGTAATATATACCGAGTGATACATCAAATGATAGGTAATTTAATTTTCTATTTATTCTAATCAATATTTTGGAATTTCAATTACCAGTTTATGCAAAAATCAAAAAAAATTGTTATAATTAATAAATTTACAAAATTAATAAAATACGGTTGATAAACTTATAGTAACTGTTCAAAGTGACCACCATTAACTCCTAAACAATGGTATTTACTAAAAATTTCCTAAATATTTGATTCTTAAGTCGCGAAGATTTGCAGACGGTGTGAGTTTAAATAGGCACAGCATGAACTCCAGTGATTGTTTTTATAAACATTTTCCTTACATTTTTTGGTCTGAATAGGCAAAAACCTTTTGTAATGAACAGTTTTACTTTCGATTGTATCGCAAATTTATAAAACTAGAAAATATCTTTATTTAGTGTTGTCAAATATTAACAGCAAATATGCATTCAACAGCAGATAGGGTTGAACTTATATTTCTTTATGGCGAGCAACAAAGAAATGCACAAGGAACAGCACAAGCATTCGATGAAATTCATCCAAATAGTCATTTAACTCACAAGTATGTTTGATAATTAACTAATTTACTACGGTCCAATTTGAGAAAGTTTTGATTTTCAGGCAAGTAATAGAATTTCGTGAAACAGGATCAGTGAAAACTAAGAAAAAACATCGTAATCCACCTGTTACTAACGGACAAAATCAAATTGGTATTTTAGGACTATTGGCGGTAGATCTCAACGTTGTCATTACGAAAATTAACTAATTTATCTCCAATTTCAAGAACATCAATTCAAAGAATTCTAAGGCAACATAAATTCCATCCTTACAAATTGCAACTTCATCAGGCATTGAATGAGGACGATGATGATAGAAGGGTAGAGTTTTGCGAAACGATGACAGCTATTATTGAAAAAAATCCAAACTTTTTGAAGCACATTTGTTTTAACACACTTTTTATTTAAATGGTTTTGTAAATCGACATAACTGTCGATACTGTAGTCAGAAAAATCCGCATGTTTTCAGAGAAGAACACACAAAAAACCACCCAGAAATTAAATGTATGGCCCGGAATTTTGAGCAATCAAATTATCGGACCGATAATTAAAATTATTGATGGCAATCTTAACGGAGCAGTTTATCATGAAATGAAAAAGGACACAAATCAAACCACTCCTCCTTGATGCAATACACGAAGATTTAGATGAAGATGGAAATCCAAATTTACTGGCGGATGATATTTGTTTCCAACAAGATGGGGCTCCTGCTCATTATGAAAATGCGGTACGCCAGTAGCTGGATACGAATTTTCATAATAAATGGATAGGTAGAAGAGGTCCAATTGAATGGCCTGCGAGATTCCCGGATTTAGCTCCTAAGGACTTCATTCTATGGGGCCATTTAAAAACGGTAGTTCATCATACACCGCCTGCAAATCTACGCGACTTGGAAATTCGAATATTCAGTTAATGTCACATAATTTCAAAACTAAATATTCAAAACGTTCAAAGAGAGTTTAGTAACAGATTATACTATTGTTTAGGAGTTAATGGTGCGCACTTTGAACAATTACTGTAAGTTTATCAACTGTAGTTTATTAAGATAATAAGGGTGGATAGTTATTCGTGGTCCACCCAGTATACATTATAATATTGAAGTTCAATCTTGATATGTATAGTACAATAGATGAATACATAAACTATAACTATAATACATATTATTGTTATTAACCTCTTTAACATAGCTAATAGTAAAAGTTTCACCGTTATAATTAAAAATGCACTGTAAGATAAAACATGCGTGGTTTTGTGTGAAAAACTATATAATATCGATTTATGATATGAGTGTTAAAAGTGAGATATTATTCTGTGAATAGAAAATGTTAAGTAACGAGCGTAGCGAGTGGTAACTCAAACAAAATAACACAAACACAATCAAAATAAAATTACTTTTGACTCAAATTTGATACAAATTTTTTTGTCCGACTGCCATAACATGGCAACTAAAACTTAAAGCTTAAACTTTCCTAATTTGTAGTAAATAACGTCAAACTGGTCAATCCGATAAAGTTTAATTTAATAATAATTGTAGTTGTACTAACACTGTACGATACATATTAATATTCATAAATAATTATTTTATAGTAAAATTACCTTTGTTTTATCGCTAATTATGCATATTATTGAACTTTTAACACAAGTGTTAATTTGTTATACCTTTTGTCGCATTAGTTCTTAAACCTTATGCAAATAAAAAATTATTTATTTCTGTTTCCAAAAGTTAAGTATCTGTAATTGGTACTAAATTCAAACTTGGTACAATGTATGAATTGAAGTATTAGGTTAAGCAGTGGCACTGGTCTTTACTTACAGCTACTACTTACTGTCTACTAAACTTGTGTTATGCAAAAGTATGTTTAATTAATATTTGTTTAAAGCACCCAAGGGAGTAAGCTCCAATTACTAGGAGAAGTCCTAAAGATATTGGTATAGCACGGATAGTACACAGTATGTAAGTGTGACTCTATTGTCTATGATAATTTACCCACGATCTCTGATCTCCTGCAATTTGTATGCACTTGATGAAATGCAACTCGATGAGTTACAAGGACATTAAAGATTCAAATCATGTAATCAACGGCAAGGATAATTATTTCATTACGAAGTAAATTACCGACTTTGAAGATATTGTTGCGTTGTTAGGCGGACTGATTATTATTGATCCAGACTGGCGCGATTATTCATCCAGAGCACTACTGACATTTGGATGTGGCGTCAATTGAAGAAACGATTAAAAAAAGAATTTGCACTGTAGATGAACAGCCCAATATTGCGTGACATGGTGGATAAAAGGAAGATGAAGAAAGCAGAGTCCGTGCTACAATATTTGTTGATTATGCAGATATTGGCTAGTCGTGGTTCAATTGAAGAGGAGGTTTAAATCTGGTACATCGTGGATGGAAATCCGATACTGTCAGCAATAAAACACAACTTTCCAACGCAGAAAATCTTAAGGATTTTAAGAAGAAATTGATGGTTTACGAAGAAATTACACTCAGCACGTAGAATCAGTCGGGAAGGTGGAGCTTTGTGCAGCCTTATAAAAGAAAGCTTGACTCTACGGAGAAGACGGATAAAGCAGATTTACGCTGTATTAATTGTGGCGTTAAAGGATAAATGCCATCAAGTTATCAGTCACGGCATTTGGACATGAAATGCTTTAAGTGTAACAAATATTGACATAAAGCCACCGAGTATAGTCACGCTAGATCACTTCAAGGTCAAGCGTCAACATCATCAACTGTTGTGATAATTTCGACATGTTAGAGTAGAAGAATGACGAAGATAATCCATATTAGAAATCAAAAGGTCAACGCCTTAATCGACTCTGGAAGTCATTTGAAGATTATTCACGATGACATCTGTCAAAAGATAGGATCCTCAAGTTTGAATAGTTCAATGTTAAAGCTCTTTGAGTTTGGTGATAGCTGCGTAGAACGCGTAATACTGGTATCTTTGGAAGTATTATCTACAGCGATAAAGAATTCCTTACCATCATCAATGAATTAATAATTATTTAAGATGAAATTGTCATAAGACATCCCCAACAAGATGTTTACTGAAGATCGAAGTTATCAACTACGACGTTGACACCCAACTCAATCATTACCAGAAATGCCAAAAAGCAACCGAAGAAATTGTTGACGAGTATAAACCTGAGAAAACGAGGAGTGCAAAAGTTCTAATAAAGATCATCATCACTGAGGAGCAACAGATTTACTGCAGGCACCGCCGTTTACCGTATCCTAAAAGAAAAATAGTCGAAGAACAAGTTCAAGAATGGCTGAAAGATGGAGTGATTGAATCATGTTCGTCAGAATATGCTAGCCAAGTCGTAGTAGTAAAGCAGAATGAAGGTTCACCTCGAGTCTGGAAAGACTACGAGAAGATAAATCGTCTTATAATCAAGGACCGATATCCACTGCCGTTAATTGAGTACGTATTAGATAAATTTTTTAATGCGTGAATGTTCAGTGCAATCGGCCTTACGAGTGGGTTTTTCCATGTTGAAGAAACACAATAGTCAGTATCAGTTTTTGAAAGTTCATTTTGTTCTTTGTAATTCACCTGCTGTGTTTAGCGTTTTTTTAATGTTATTTTCAATCAATTGGTAATGAAGGGTATTGCTTTACTATATATGGACGATCTCGTAATCGCTGCCGATGACGAATTAGACGGAATTCATAAACTAAAGAAAGTATTGGAAACAGCCAAAGAATCAGGCAATTTCTAAAACCAAGAATAGAATTTTTGGGTCATATGATTGAAGACGGCCAACTTTATCTATCGCTATTAAAAATGAAAGCTGTTACTAACTTCCCGTTGTTAAAGACGTTAAAGCAACTATAGCAAGTTCGAAGCTTTTTAAGGATTACACGCTATTTCTGTAAGTTCATTCTCAATACTCAATTATTGCAAAACCATTGAGTGATTTGCTGAAGCAGAACAGATACTTCGCATTTAAAGCGTGCCAGAAGCTAGTTTTTGAGAAACTTGCCTGTAAACCAGTGTTGACTATTTGCTGAAGCAGAACAGATACTTCGCATTTAAAGCGTGCCAGAAGCTAGTTTTTGAGAAACTTGCCTGTAAACCAGTGTTGACTATTTTCAGACAGAATGCTGAAACTGAGGTTTATACAGACGCCAGTATTGAAGGTTATGGAGGAAAAAAGCAACTGACACAGAGAGGAAGTATAGGCTACGAATCAGCTACGAATTGGAACTTTTGGCCATAGTGAAAGCTTTGAAAAAATTCAGAATTAATCTGTTAGGTAATAATATTAAACAACTTGCTGATTGCTCTGCTTTCTAGAAGATAATGAACAAAAAAACACTTAACAACGCGAGTTCCTAGAAGGGCGCTTTTATTGGAAAATTTTGATTACAAAATAGAACATCCCTCAGGAACAAAGATGCAACATGTTGATTCTTTAAGTCGTTATCTGCTATTACCTATAACAATACAAGAGTATTTTTTGCAGATAAAGAAGTCACAAGTTGAAGACGACCATATTGGGGCAAAAAAAGAAATTCTGAAAACCACCACTTACGATGGCTACATGACCAGAAACAATGTTCTTTTCAAGTTTGGAAATAGTATAGATTTGCATATAATCAGAACATAAAAAGGCCATTTTGCTAAGAGAAGAACCGAAGAATTAATCAAGCGGTAATTTCCTGATTTGAAAACAAAGTTTGAAAAGTGTATTTCAAATTGTGTCCAATGTACCTTTGTAAATAGAAAAGTCGGCGAGAAAGAAAGGTTTCTAAATATAACTCCGAAGACGAATTTCCATTAAGCACTTATGTTATTGTTTAGGGACCGCTGGAACTCTAGCAAGCACAAGGCGGGTTGTCCTAACGTTTTCTACAGTGGAACGACGATTGACTTTATCGATGGCCGATCACGACGACAAGACGCTACAGTGCAACACTTATTACTTCCCTCGTAGAAGAAGTAATTGTATTCGAAAAAAAAATTGCAAACTTTACTTTTGTTTACTTTTTAGTATGCGTACAATACGAAAGTCATATTCACTAATTTCCGTCTGTCGGCCTGCGGTCTGTTGGTCTGTCGGTCTATTCTTTTTTTAGGAGTGTCCCGATTTTATTGATGTAATTATATGAAACCAAGAATGTTTTACGTTATAGCGGCATTTGTCAATATAACCGAAAACTTTTAAGTTTTGACTTTTACATTATGTATTAACAATATCTAGTAGGAAATATAGAAAATAAATTTCATTTTTGACTTTTATAGTGTTAGCTGCCATTTTTTGGCACAATATTATATTTCCACCGAAACGACACATGTGTATTTTTAAGTTTATAGAGTAGTATATTATATTGCAAGTGTGGAAAATTAATCATTGCAATATGAGATCCACACGAATATTACAATGATTCATTCCACACGTGTATTAAATACTATTACTTATTTAACCACAAAAACAATGATAAAAATATTTATCTTACGCTACATTCTGGTATTTTATTACTAGAGGTAACAGTTATTTTCATTACTAGAGATAAACGCTTTTTTGCGTCACCGACTTAATTTTTTTTATAAAATTATTTTATTTAAAATCACACATAATGCTAGTTGGTCGTTGTCAAATATTCGTATGCAATTGCACAAGAACTTGTTTTTTATCGGATATTTTTTTAGTTTATACGAAAACGAGGTTGCCTGGAAATTTGACGAATCAAGCTGCCATGATAAAAACGCGAGTCCGCAGGACAAGCGTTTTTATCATGGCAGCTTGATGAGGCAAATTGCCAAAAGGAAACCTCGCTTGAGTAATAAAATCAAAAAATATCCGATATAAAAAACAAGTTCAAGTGCAATTTAACAAGACAATTTTGTTGAAAAAAAAAATCAAAATCAATCGACTCATTTTGTATTTTATGTTAATTAATAAAATTTGACAAGTATTGTCAGACTACTTTAATTTTTAAGTTTTATGTGCATGTAGTCATGGAGATAACGAGGTATCACATTACAATATCCACTAACTATCCGCTCATACATCGACAAAAACTGAGAAAAACATTGACTCATATGTCATAATATATACATGAGTAAAATTGTCACACATATTATAAACTAATAGTATGTGTGAATATTTCATAATTATGTGATATAATAAGGTGTGAAATAAAATAATCAAGTTTAAGACGCAAAAAAGAAGCTGTTACCACTAGTAGAAGGCGGCCTGCGCATCGCAGATTGCAAAAATACAGAAAAAAAAACTGTTACGTCTACGTAGTAATAAAATACCAGGATATAGCGTAAGATAAATATACATATATTAAAAATATTTTTTTTTTATATATATATAAATATACTGACAAATAATAAGTAAAAGGTCGTAAAAGTAAAAAAGTAGTTTAAAAGCGCAAAAAAAAGTTTTAAATTTAATGACGTCGTTTAAAGGATATTCTCGTATATTTCCGTGATTGCTGAACGTCGGAAATCAGCAATTGAAAAAAAACAATTGTTCAGTGCCAACAGAAAACTTGTGTAAAATTTAACTTCAAATCTTTAACTTTAATAGTGTGATTTAGGATTCTGTTGTTGGAAATAAAGAAATAGTCATTGTTTTTGCACTGGGGTACACAACGCGATTTTATATTTTTACTCATTGCAAAAATAAATAGCAACCATAAAAAATTAAAACAATTTGACACTATCATCATAGTCAAAATTTTCACTTGTAATCTCACAAGAGCATGAATTCTATCCGGAAATATTTTTGAGTGCATTTCAACAACGTATTAATACATAGACCCGATTATACAAGGACCCGATTACGTTGTTGGAATGCACGATAAAAAATTTCCAGGATATGAATTCATGCTCGAGTGCAGATTCGGTAAGAAAATCGCACCAATACACTTACAAAAATTGATCAAAATTCAAAAAGTTTTTGTTATTTTTTAATCAAGTTGCAATAGAATTGCGTATCTATGAGCAGCGATTGTTGAAAACAAAATACTAAATCTGTAAAAGTCAAAAATGTCGCGCTTCGGAAAACAGTCATTGAATGCAATTGATAAAGCTGTGGAAGATACGGTACTAAATAATACAAATACGGTACCAAAAAGATACGGTACCAAATAAAACAATTGTGTTTTTAATTTTAATTATTAATTTTGTTAGTTTATTTAATTTTTTAGTTCTAATTAAATTATTTATTTTGACATTTGTTTTGCATAAAAATTTCCGCTGAAATTTTCTACTGCTTGGTGTAGTAGGATAAAATTTCCGAAAAATTTTGTTGTTGCCATGGTAATATACTCAAATGCAACGTTTCTATTGGTCGTAAATTAGTATGGTGCGATTTTCACATGTAATACCATAAATTTGTACAATTACATCACATGTAATAAAAAAATTTCGGAATTAATTTTTGTACGAATGGTATTCGGTAAGAAAATCACACAACTCTTAATTGATGTTATATTTTATAAAATATTTAATAAATTATAATGACATTTTACTACTAGATATTTTCATTCTACATCTATCGTAGTTTTTCATCTATCTTACTCGACTTCCACTTCTGCTTCCGTTGGAAACCAACAACAAACTACTTACAATCCCTGTGTTTTTAATTTTAATTAGTTTTTCTGATACATTTGATGGATTCATTTAATGTTACCAATTTTTCCAATAAATTAATTTTGACAACACCTTTCATTGTGACATCGGAAATATTTTAAATATTTTCAAAACATTTCCAAAAAATATTGATGTTGATCAATTGTAACTATAGCAACAAGCTTAAATGCGGCCATTCTATTGGTTGCTTAAATAGTTGTGCGATTTTCAATGGTATTTGGCTCATAATAGTGTGGCAGCGTATTTTTTTGTATAGTTACTATGGTTACAATTCCTACAAGTGACTTGTGAAGTGTATTTGTAATTTAATTGGGGGAAATTTATCATTTTCAATTCGATGATTCTGGAAACCTGAAGCATTTTTATTTCTAATCGTTATGTTGAAGAAAATAATAATCAAAATTGCCACTGCAGACTTGGTTTGACACCCCATTGTGTTTTGAAACAAAGCGTGTTTTTACTTTGCGGAATGTAAAAAACACGCAAAAAACGTGTTGCAAAGTGACTATGCCACAAGCTTTGATTTTCGCAATCAGTTTTTATGGAAAAAAGTTCTGAAATACCTACTTTCAATAGGGGTTGTATCAAAAACTGGTACAAGTAAATACTTTAATTTTTAACGCGTTAACTGCAATTTCCAATTTTAGTCACCCTGAGTGTTAACAATTACATTTAATCCTGGTTCACCAGGATGCCCCGGAGATCCCATTAATCCAGAATCTCCTCTTAATCCGGACTCGCCTCTAGCCCCCTTAACTCCTGTCAACCCTATTAGTCCTGGTTGACCTGTTTTGCCAGGTTGACCAATAGATCCCGGGCTTCCTTGTTCTCCTTTAGCACCATAAAAACCTCTTTCTCCTTTTATGCCCGGTAATCCAACTAAACCTTGGAGTCCAGGAAAACCTTGCAAACCTTGAGGTCCCACTTGTCCTCTTTCGCCAGGACTACCAAGAGCCCCGGGTTCGCCTGGCCCACCTACTAATCCTTGTTCACCTCTTTCTGCAGGTTCTCCCTGCGGACCAGGTGGTCCCATGTAACCACGCATTCCTCGTTCGCCTTGAAGACCAGCAGGACCTTCCGGTCCAATTAAACCAAGACTTCCCCTTTCGCCTTTTTCTCCTTGTATGCCTGACTGCCCTCGAAGGCCTGGTAAACCAACTAAACCCGGAGAACCAGAATGACCTTTTATTCCTCGAAGTCCAGGATTTCCCTTTAATAAATTTAATATTAAAGTATTTGACTCAATCCAACTTAGACGTAATATACTAACTGGTAGACCATCACTTCCATGTGGCCCAATATTTCCTTTCAAGCCAACTGGTCCTTGTAAACCAACTAAGCCACGTTCTCCTGGAAAACCTCTTTCTCCTCTCCCACCTATATTACCTGGTAAACCCGTGGCACCTGCTAAGCCTGGTTCACCATCTTTGCCGGGATTACCTGGATTTCCTGATGTACCTGGTAGACCCTATAAAAGATACATTCATGTATTATGGTGTCATATATTATGGTTATGATTCATATATTATGGTGTCTAAATTATGTACCAAAACGAGTTGCAGATGCTATGAATCAAGTATTGGGTTTCATTTAGCACAATGGACAAATTTTTCAAAAGATAAAAACTAGCAATTATATATAAAATTAAATTATAGAGAAATGCAATCAATTATCTTAGTTGTACGTGTCACGTGTGCTCGGGTTGACAAATCGGACAAAGTAGCTATTCGTTCAAAACTATTTATGTAGTTTTCAATAAGGAAGACTAGCTGTTGTGAGGTTTTGATTTTAGCTAAAGAAAAATATTTTGTTTGACAGATAAAGATACAAAAAAAAACAACAAAATACAACAAAAGTCGATAGCATGTTGAGTTTTAGGCAATAAAATAATATAGATATAAAAACAATTTCAACATTTAAGCAATTGTAAAGTTGACAAAATAATACATAATAAAATAACACGTTACAATAAATTTGGCAGAGATCATTTCAAGAAACGATGTGTCCAGTCAAATAAATTCAATTAGGTACTGTTTGCATTTTGAGAGATTTTGTTGATTGCATTGTGTGCACCATAGTAAGTCCTGAATGGTTCAATGTAGAAAGTATCTCAAGTCCGTAGGGCAGTCAATATGATTGTTAATTAACTTGTGCATGAATATTATATCTGATCTTGCTCTTCATTGGCCCAATGTTGACAAATTTGTTATTTGATGCAGATAGTAATAATTGTCTGCTTCCAAACCGTTTTTTTTAAATTACATAACGCAAAAATCTTTCCTAAACTCTCTCAATCTTCAGAACATATACATTATAGAACGCCGACCAAACTTTTGGGGCATATTCTAATTGTGATTTAACTATAGAAACATAGAGTGATATAACTGCGCAAGTATCAGTGAAATCACGAGTATGTCTCTTGATAAAGCCCAAAAGCTTCAGAGATCTTGAGCAAACGGCATCTACATGTTTGGAAAACGATAAAGTGCTTTCAAAGATAACACCAAGGTCCCTAATTTTGTTCAATATTTTAAGTGTTTGTCCATCAATTAAGTAAGTAGAAGTTACCTTAAACCTGTAAAACTACATATGTTTTCATTTTCCGATATTAAACGACATTTGGTTTAAGGATGTTCTATCGTTAAGGCAATTACGATTAGATGTGAACAAAAAATATATATTTTGTAAATAAGTATCTATTAAATCCACTTGCTCACTTTGAAAGCAATTGCGTCGACAATTATTTCAAAAAAAAAAAAATTATCTTTAGGAACAAATTAACGTGTGCTCTTATGGAAATCGGCAAAACTTGAAGCCACTAAACGCCCTAATAAAATAATTACACGATGAGAAGTCACGAAAATTGACACGATGGTAGATTGACATGTAGTGAGGCTATTTGTAATGTTTCACCGAGATCATGTCAGCAGATATTAAATAATTGCCATTGAGATATGCGAATGATCGTGTAAAAATGAGGTTTCCGATTCTTATTGTCAGATACGTTAATATGGCAACGTCGCACAGACAGATCTGGGAAGTCATGTCGCAGCGCTGGCAGACGTACGTTCCTGTTATTGTTAGCAAATACTGTAATGCGCTGGCACAGCGTAGCAATAAAAAAAGTAGGTCTAGCACTCGATACAACAGGTCAGAACGTAGTCGACTTGCTATTCTAACAGCATATAATTTTATCGCTTGCACGGTTGCCAGATATCAAATGTAAAATTCGCATTTTTGAAAAATAATTTTATTCATCATGTTATCGGAAATTTCTTATAGAAAATGAAAAAATATTTCATTATTACTTTTTATTCACCAATAAATAGGAAATTTCATAGTTCAGTTTTCGCTTCCTAAAAGTTGGCAACGAAAGTGAAATTCTATGCTAGAGCATAAGGCGATTCTCCTCGCGTCACTTCTCCGCAACTTGACGATTGAACATCCTTAAGCAACACCAATCGAAGAGGTTGTCGAAATCTTTCTGAAGCAACGTATTACCTAAAACAGTAGGAGAGGCCAAGAATAACTTGATAACGTCTGCAAACAGCAAGATGTTACTATGCTTAATTACTGAGTTAACGTGATTAATAAAAACATTGAATAACAATGGGCTCAGGTGCAACCCCTGTGGATCACCAGATGTTACCGAAATTTCATTGCAATAAAAATGTTAAATTCGTACAAATTGTTTGCGATCTGCCAAGTAAGAACAAATCCATTCTGGTAAGATTCCACTAATACCAACCGACTACAATTTCCTCAATAGAATTTTGTGAGAAACCTTGTCAAATGCCTTGGAAAAATCAATGTACCGAGAGTCAACAACAAAGCCCTTGGTAAATGCTTTAGTTATATAGCTTTCATACTGCAACAACTTAGTAACAGTCGATCTACTTTTACAAAAGCCATGTTGAGACTTGTGCACTACGCCCTGAAAAATACAAGATAAGCTTGAGGTTACTAGCGATTCCAATATTTTCGAAATAGTAGACAATATTGATATTGGCCTCTAATTGCTAATACAAGATTGGTTGCCTGATTTAAAAACTGGTGTTATGTAAGAATTTTTCCATATGTTCGTAAGACGACCATTGCTTAGAGATATATTAAATAACAGCCAAAAAGGTCTTGAAAAAGCAAACGCACATGTTTTTAACAGTATTGGAGGAATAGCATCAAGTCCATTACTTTTTGATTACATCGTAAACCGATGCAAAAAAATCACCAAATAGATTTTCTATGGACTGACCATCAATGGCTGTATTGTCATCAAGAAACATAGACGAAGGTATCCCATTGTCCTTGCGCAAATTATTCACATATCCTCAAAAATATTTGGTATCGCACTTAATAGACGATTTTATATTCGAAATGTAATCTTTGTAAACTTTTGAAAACTTTATGAGCTGCTTGTTTTCACCTGATATTGATTTTCAGAAAACTATTGAACCAAACTGGATATCTGTGGTTATTGCGAATTAGCTTAGGAACATTTTGCTGAATTATTTCAAGCAGTACTAGATAAAAACTACCTATACACACCAATGTCCTAACTATAAAATAAACTTACTAAATAACAAATTAAAACTAAAAATCAGCATTTTTAAAATCAAAGCAAGTTTTATTGTTGGTTAAATAGTTTAAGCATGAGTCACTCGCGAAATTGGCTATTAGCGGTAGGTGGTGCGCATCGCAGTTAATCAAGTGATCAGTGCACAGCGTAACAAAACAATCACAGGGGTTAGAAAACACTACATCAAGCAAAACGTTGTTTGTATTGACTATTGTGTTTAGCTAAAATAAGTTTAGCACTGAAAAGGTTTCAATAAGTGAAGTCACATTAGAGGTGTAATGAGTAGGTGCTATTCCCAGCTCATCATTGTTCCACGATCTATGAGGTAAATTATAATTACCAAATAAAAGCGTTGTGCAGTTGTCGTGGACCTCCATTATAGTATTAACAGAATCATTGTGAGCTGCGTATACCTGTTATATTGAAGCTCGAGGAATATAAATCGCACACAAAAGGTACGACTTTGATTGGTATTTAATGTTAATCCATAGCTCATCTATTAAGTAGCAGTTATTCGTGTTAAGTCTTTACACAGAACACCGCCTCCAGGTGTTTTCTCAGTAGAAAGTTTATCAAAATCTTTTCTGATGACCAAATAATTTGGCAAGCTATGTTCAGAATCACTAAAGTCCGGAGAGAGTCAAGTTTCTATTAGGATGATGACATGGTGATTACATAACGCTACTGATTGGCAGAAAGTTTTTAGCTTAGTGCGTAGACCATGAACATTCTGGTAACAAATCATCAAATTAGAGGACAGGTTGTTTAGATTTAAAGAGATAATGATAGCTGGTTTTGAAAATCTGATAGTCTATCAACAGGTCGTTTGATAATAAACCTTCTCACAGTTGCTCCATTTGGCCAAAATTCTGCGTTATCAAGTAATGCACAATTCACGCTATCAATACCCAATTTGAAAGATTTTGCAGTATCTTTTGCAGGTAAGGCTTCAATAATAACCACATTTTGGATGGAACGGCACAAAAAGCGTCATCAGTAGTAGTAGTAGTACCAGGAGTGACAATTGGCTTTTTAGATACGCTTCTTTTCGTAACAGTTTGAAAATTATCGTCATTGATGGTTGTTGGGTTTCTATTAGCACCTAGAACAGCTGCTGTTGCGGCATATGAAGGCTTTAAGATCGGCTGACCAGCTTCATTTTGCATGTTTTTAACCTTGGTGGAAACAAGAATTTAGTCGAAATTAGCACCCTTATAAGAATTTTTTGCAGGAAAGGTACCGTCTGGAATGTTTAGGAATTCTGTGTATATATTTTACTGTTGATATTCTTTAGTAAGGTTAATTCTGTTCTCAATAAAAATGTTTCTTTAGTTAGTGAATCTACTTTACTGTTCGTCGTGTCGCATTACATCGTGTTTGTTTACCAATAAACGAATTAGAGTGATCAAATCAGCGATGTATTCACTTTCCTCACATGCTTTCTTCTTTTAAGCGAGATTCAAAGGCAGCCAAATTCGACCTTTTTATAGTAAAAAATCCTAAATTTTTATAATTTTTCTTAAAACTTGGAAATACCACACACGAAAAAGTTAGGGTAGTTCTTATCCCACTACCCCTCCATTTAATCCACTTTTGAATAATATTTTAAAATTGCTGATAAGTTTTTGTGTAAAGCTCAAAAAGGTTAGTAAATTCTCAAAATTTTATTTTATTATTTGTATCCATTTCGGAGATTGTTTGGTATGTCTAGTATGTTTTTTTAACAAATATACGTAGCTTTGATCTTTGGTTTCAAATATTTCAGTATTTAAAATATTGTTCCAAAGAAGTATCAAAATACTCGTACAACAGTTAAGTAATTATAAAATTTATTAAAGGCAAACATAAACAATGTAACAATATCAAATTAACTAATATTTAACTTTACACATATTAATTGTAATGTGTCGATTTTGTCATTTGCCATTTTCTTGAACGCAAATTCTTGCTCTACGCATTATAGCGCGCGAAGCCCTTAAAATTTGGAACCGATTTTGTTTTATCTCATATTCAGCTAACTCAATTCGTTGTAGTAGCTCTTCACGTGTATTTACTTCTTGAGTATCCCCCAAAATAATAATCTAATAGATTAAGGTCTGGTGATCGGGGTGGCGAAGAACTAGGACCATTCCGGCCTATTGATTTACGAGGAAAAGTTTGATTTAACCAGGTTATAACATGTCGTAGAAAATGAGCTGGCGCCTCGTCGTTTTAATAATACATATTTTGCCGAATATTTAGAGAAACTTCATCTAAAGGTACGCCTAGATTATTTAAAAAAAAAAAAAAAAAATATGATGCGCGTTACGATGGTTGGGTAAAACTGTAGGTCCAATAATTTGATCGCCTAGGATGCCTGCCCATACATTTACAGAAAATCGATGTTACGTCGTACCAATCAAGCATTTTAATTTGATCAGAAATGGGTATTATGCATTAAATATTTTATTTCGGGTAAAGGTACCTTTGTCGGTCCAGAGAATGTTAGATAAAGAATTTTCGTTGTCCAAAATCCATTGGCAAAACTGTACTCTGGGTGGAAAATCAGCTAGAAGTAAATCCTGCACACGTTGAAAGTGATACGGATGTATACCTTGGAGTTTTAACATTTTTGCTACCTAAAAGAAACTTGTTTTTTATTTTTTCCATGTTTTTAACATTCACTTTTTATTACGGTTGCTTTTGGTACATTTAAATTTCTAGACGCTGTTATTATACTAAATTCAGGATTATGAAGAAATGAAGGAATTCCGTCAAGACCCATGAACAATTAGTTTTTAGATTTCCGCAGTGCTTTGAAGACTTCTTCTACAGATACACGTCGCTAGTGAACTGAGTTAAAAAAGATAGATGGAACCTGGATAACAGCAGCGTCATGGCAGTGCACGAGTGACTCGGGAAAAAAAACTCGCAAACGCGTTAACAATTGCATGGGGCTTGTAAGGGCGAACTACTCAAAGCATATATAAGAGGGAATGTTTGATGCTTGACGTTTCGAGTTAACGAAAGACCAAAATTGAATGGGATTTGATTTAATGGAATTAGCGACATTCGTTGTATATAACTTATACTCCTTTCTGACAAACATCTTAACATCAGAACGTAATTTCTGAAAGTTATCATAATTAAAAGTATTTTGGACGGATTGATATTTCCTGAAAGCTACATTTTTAAGCTAAATCATTCTAATTATAATTTATTAAAAAATTGATGTCTCTCCACAATTTAAATAATATTTATTATAACGTTATATTTATAATAAATAAATATAACGTTTTTTGCAACAGTGTTTCGAGTTTTTATAAACTCATCATCAGGCTTAGAAATTGTATATAGTTTTTTTAAAAAATATAAGATTAGACGTAAACGTTTATTTTCATTCTAATTATTTGAGCATTATACCATGGCGTGTAGAACTTCGTGCATTGTTTTTTAGAGTAATGTGTCTGGAAAAAAGGCAATTGAGATGACTGTAAAACAGTTCCAGAGCTGTATCTAGTTTAACCAAACAATCAAGTTCCGTCCAGTTAACGTCCGAAAGATCCTGGTACAAATCCGGAAAATTTATTTTTTTAAAGTTGAAGGTAAATATGGAAATATGAGGAAGGGACCGTTCAGATTCACCGTCTGTACTGAGATTAATTGCCAAAGACAGATGATGAAGGTCTTTTGAGACAATAAGATCCAAACACTTGAAGACCGTACATTCAACATTCGAGAAAACGAGGTCCAAGAGTCGCTCATTAGATTTCAAAACTCCATTAAACTGTGTTAGGTGAAAAAAAGAGCAGAGTTGTATAAGTGATTGAATTAACTTATTAGCAGGAATGTCGGTGCTATCTCGATAGCTAGGGAGATTGAAATCACCAAGATAAGTAAGTTTTGGCCGATGATAACGTGCAAAGCGCCGGTAAAAAAAAAACAAACATTCATAAGTTTTCACAGATGTATTTGGCGGAATGTTAATAAGAACAACGTGCAGGTAGTTACAGTCCGTACAGAACTTTACAACAAGAATATCGATACTAGGTAAGTGCGAGAAGTTCGCACAGATGGCACTGGGATTAAATACTGTTGATGGTATTCTGGTATTCTTGACAGCAAGTAGAACACTAGCGCCTCTGCTTTTGCAGCAGCTAGTGAAATATCTGCCGGATCTAAACAGCGGGGTTAGAATTCACTAATTTGGCATCATTCACTGCATCGGCATAGTGTATAATGCTAAAGACAGATGTTAAGTTTTGTGTTCAGACCTCTACAGTCTGAACACAAAACGGTTCTGGTACAAACAGTGCAGACCACCCGTGATTGACCGTGGCTGTAATTGCTACTTCATGCCAACAATAAACGGTTTGGATTTAGAAAAAGCATTCAAGTAAGATATGTGTTCTGATCCCAGGTAGTATGGTCGGTGCAATGGATTTTACCCGTACGCTCGTTAAACTGTACACAATTAACGCAAGTGAGTAAATGATAGTTACAATCTTTAACGGCATGTTCTCCCGAGCATCTAGGGTAGCATGCTTTCTTCTTACAGCTAGAAGCAACATGAAGAAACCCGCAGCAGTTGAAACATCGCCTCACATCCATAGCATCAAATACCGTGCAATAATCATAACCTACAAATACCTTGCCAGCTGTTATGATTCTAGAGTACGATTCAGAGTCAAGTCATACATTAGCTTGAAATATATTTTCATTATAACGAGTAGCCTAAAAGGATATTATTAAGTTTACACAAAATATCACAAAATATTTCGCTGTTTTGAAGCCTGAAATACTTTATAACTGATTCATTTTCTAGTTTTTCAGTGATGCTGACAACTCGAACTCTCGGATTCAACGTGTTTGCTTCCTTCACAGAGTATCTGGAGCCAAGTTTCTCTGCAGCTAGTTTTTTACATTTGACTGAATTTACTCGTATCTTGGAATTACAGCGGATAATGATCCCCCGGGTGCTGATAGTTTTGATGTCATTGATAGCAATCTTGGAATCGACCGAATTGATAGATTGGAGTAGATCACTTTTAGTGGCATTGAAGATTTGTGAGGAACCAGCCGGTTTAATTGCAACAGAGTTGGAGTTGATACAGACCCAAAACTTAGGGAAATCCGAACAACAGATGCAGACGAAGAAAACATAGACGCGGTGCAGTAATTGTTGGTTGAAGATGTCGACGCTGACGCCGGTGGACCACCCCAGCTTTTGCACATCCAATCAATATTGGTTTTCAGAAGCTTGTTTTCAATAGCCAGCATTTCAACTTTTTTTTCCAGAGATTTATTTTTGGCAAGAATCAGCTGGAGAAGATCAACTATGTCATCTATATTATATCGCTGCGGCAGCGGTACGGTACGCATCGCTGTGCTGTGATCTATATTGAAAATGGCTGTAAATTGCCAATCTTGTGACCAAAATTTCATTGTTTCACCGAAATGGATAACTTGCTATTACTGTAAATGCAAGCTACATCTACAGTGCGCTCAAGTGAAAGACAGTGCCATAAAATCTATTCAAGAAGAAGCAACATTATGATTTTGTGGACCATGTACGCCAACTATAAAGCAGCTAATTGCGTTAAGTTCCAATGATAAACCATCAAACTTCAAAACAAAATCCTCAAGAACTGTGAGTACAAACACCGAATTGATCCGAGAGAACACACATGAAATTAAAAAGGACAACATCTATTTATAAAATCTACTGCAAGAAGTATCAAAAAACAACAAACTATTGGAAGAAAACAATCAGTTACTTAAAGATAAGATAGAATATTTACAAAAAAAAAACTACAGCACCTGTTACCGGTCAAGTCTTATCGCAAAATAACAAAAAATTGAACAACATTGCTATGAAATTCACTGCTAAAAAATCGGCCAGTGAAAACACCAATAAACAACTACATACGTCTCAAAATAGTGACAAATCACCATGGGATACGAATGGAAAAAATAATCTTAATCGACATCTCAATCAGCAAGCAAACTACATGAACTGTATAATAAATCTTGAAAAGGATGTACAAGAAACAGATAGTTCACCAAATATATCCTCTAGATAGAATAAAAAATCAACAGTTTCAGAATTTACCAAAAGTGAGCAGAAATCACAGAGAAAACCTAGAAACTACAGAACATCGAAATGCAACAATGAAGATAGCCAACATTTTACTGGTATTAAACAAAAAACATGGATTTTCTTATCAAATGTTGACAAACAAGTTACAACAGAAAATATCCATGACTTCTTGAATAAGAAAGTCGTACCAAATCGAATTTTTGAAGAACTTTCAGTAAAGCGAACAAATTCAAAGTGTTTCAAAGTAGGAGCCGATACGGACCTACGTGAGACACTGTTCAGTAGTGATTTCTGGCCCGCTGATGGCAGATTTGAACGTTTCTCATTTAGAACAAAAAACAGTGGCAAACCCGATATTTTTTTAGAGTCAACATCCCGGCATTAAATTTCAAATCCTGTAATGCCAAAGATGCTTTGAACCGCTTTCGACTTCTTCACCAAAACATACAATCAATCGGAAACTGCCATCCAGAACTACAACAGATGATTTTACAAGAAAATTGTGATTTTGTGTCTTTAACAGAACACTGGAAAAGCCATGAACAGCTACAAGCATATGTTATTTGTGGATACAACTTAGTATCAGCATTTTGTCGTGCGGCACGCATGGTGAAACAGCTCGTTTTTGTGTGTCGACTTATCAAGTGTACCACGTCATAATTTTAATAGTTGGTCAATAATTCTTTACATATTTGAATGTGCGGCTATGGAGGTGCAAATAACTGGTAATAAAATCCTTATTCTATCTATTTATAGACCATCAAACTCAATTTCAAATAAGAAATCCAATTTAAATATATAAATAATATAACAATATATTTAAAGTACTCAATAAATTACTGGCAGAAAAAACTTTATACATAATCTCAGGTGATTTTAACATTGACATGTTGAAAGATAGCAAAAATAAAAATAAATTTGAAAATATTCTAAATAGCTTTAATATAATTAGTACTGCAAAAGACTACACGCGTAGAACAAAAGCACAAAAAGTTTGATTAACAATGTTTTGACAAATATTGTTCTATCTACAACCTTACTCATACCTTCCTACATTTTCGAACACAACACCGCGCAAATTTTTAATTTCTCTCTTAAAATAACAAAGTTCCCGAAAGAGATTAAAAATTTTAGAGTTTTGAGTAAAAGAAACACATAACATTTTATTTGTGAATACAACTTAGTATCAGCTTTTTGTCGTACGGAAAGCACGCATGGTGGAATAGCTCTTTTTTCGTCTGTCGACTTATCAAGTGTACCACGTCATAATTTTAATAGTTAGTCAATTTCTTACATATTTGAATGTGCGGCTATGGAGGTGCAAATAACTGGTAATAAAATCCTTATACTATCTATTTATAGACCATCAAACTCAATTTCAAATCAGAAATCCAATTTAAATATATCAATAATATAACAATATATTTAAAGTATTCAATAAATTACTGGCAAAAAAAACTTTATACATAATCTCAGGTGATTTTAACATTGACATGTTGAAAGATAGCAAAAATAAAAATAAATTTGAAAATATTCTAAATAGCTTTAATATAATTAATACTGTAAAAGACTGCACGCGTAAAACAAAAGCTCAAAAAGTTTGATTGACAATGTTTTTACAAATATTGTTCTATCTACAACCAAACTCACACCGTCCTACATTTCCGATCACAACACCGCGCAAATTTTTAATTTCTCTCTTAAAATAACAAAGTTCCCGAAAGAGATTAAAAATTTTAAAGTTTTGAGTGAAAGAAACACAACATTTTATCGATACACTAGCCAAAGAAAATTGGGATGATATTGCAGCTATCTCTCAAGAGAATGTTAACTTGCAGTGGGACACGTTTATATCAAAATATACGGGTATTTTTTATAAATGCTTTCCCATAAAGACTGTTACTTATACAAAGCCTAAACACAAAAAATCAATTATTCAAACGTCAGATAAAATTATTAAGTTAAAGGAAAAGTTAGAGATATTTCTCACAATGTCGTTAGTTGATTCCAAACATAAAGACGCGTACTTAAAAATAAAGAAAGAATATAATGCTCTATTAATTAAGAATGATCAAATTAAAAAAGACACGATAATAAAGAACTCGGAAAACAAAAACAAAACAATGTGGAAAATTGGTCAAGAAGAAAGTAGATTAGTGACAAAGTCAAAAAAAGTAAAAAATTTTAAATATAGACTCTATTGCAGAAAATTTTAACAAATTATTTTCGTCAGCAAAACCTAACATAACACCAAATTCTAAAATCTTACAAAGTTTAGAAAACATTGAAAATAATGACCATTCTTTTTTCTTTTTGATGTAACTGAAGCTGAGATATTAAATACATTAAATAAAAATCACAGCATACTTGTGGCCATGATGATATCCCAACAAATATAATGATAAAGTCTGTTCCAGAAATTATTGATATACTAATTTTTATTTTGGAAAACTCCTTCAAATATGGAATCTTTCAAAATCAACTAAAAGCAGCCTTTTTTATGAAGAGGTTTAATTATTACCTCTTCATAAAAAAGGCGATACACAGGAACTAAAAAATTATAGACCAATCAGTCTTTTTACTTCTTTTTCAAAATTGTTCGAAAAGATCATGTACTAAAATGTTGTTAAGTTTTTTACCAAGTTTAACATTCTTAAGCCAAGCCAACACGGATTTATGAAAAACAAGAGCATTTCTACTGCACCTTTTGAATTGGAACAACATATTATTGGTGCTTTGGAGAATCAGATAATAACCTTGTGGTGTTTTTCTAGATCTCTCCAAGGCGCTTGATTGTGTCAATTTTGAAATACTGATGTGCAAACTCGAGAAATACGGATTGCGAGGAAACACCCTAAACTGGTTTAAAACCTATTTAAAAGGCCGTTTTCAATTCATAGAAATTTTACAAAACAATACAAAACACACATCATCAAAAGTAAAAATTACATCAGGTGTGCCACAAGGTAGCATTCTAGGACCACTTCTTTTCCGTGTTTACATTAACGATTTATCAAATATATTTAAAGAAACAAATCACCATTTAATAACTTTTGCTGACGACAATAGTATTATATTCACATCAAAAAATTTGTCAGATGTTCAAAATAAGATAAATTCGTATTTATTATTATTGGAACAGTGGCTAAAGCAAAATGACTTACTTCTAAACCTAGACAAAACTTACTGCATTTTCTTCAAAACAACTCACTCAAAAATTAATTTTCCTTCATCCATAAAACTAAATTATAATAACACGGAGTTAAAAATTAGTAAAACAACAAAATGCCTAGGCATACATCTTGATGAAAAACTAAGTTGGATAGGACATATAGATTATGTGAGCAAGCGTATTGTAGTTCGATAATCTATTACTTTCGAGTACTTCGAAATTCTCTAACATTAAATTCACTAAAACTGTTGTACTTTGCAAATTTTCAGTCACTTATTTTATTTAGCATTATTGTATGGGGAAATAGTAGCAAAATTCTGAATACTTTTACTCAACGAAAAACTGCTCTGAGAACGATATTACTCGTACATATGAAATATAGAGCATCGTGTATGTGCGTCTTTAAAGCACAAGGTTTTTTAACTGTCTATGGTTTATATATCTTAAAATGTTTGATGTTCAACTTTAAAAACAAAACTTATTTTTCTCAGTGCAACCAAAAATTAACAAGCACCCGCCATAAAAAGTATCTATTACCTAAGCATAGTTTGACACAAACTGAAAAAAAATGCTATTACATCAGTCTAAAACTTTTCAATTCTCTTTCGGAAGACATTGCACCTTTATAGGCGCTACAAAATATCATACGTTTATAAAATCGAATATCTTAAGTAAACCAAAATGTGACGTTTTCATTATCTAGTTTTAAGTAAATTTGCTATGTTTCTTTAAACTATCTATTTGAAATAAATGATTTTCTATTCCATTTTATTCTATACTGTGGTCAATAGATTCAGATCGTGGTCGGTTAATCCAAGAAGGGCCCAGAGAATCTTTATCACATCGCTGAATTTACATCGCTGACATTGGAATGTTGCAAAGGAACCTCACTTTCGGAGCACAATTTACATTTCCAACTGTGGCGTTTCATACTAAAGCCCCGAAACTCAATTATGCCTTTGCAGTGGCCATGAAATACTTTATAGCATTTATTGCATTGTATAAGTTTCTTTAAGTCGGTTATAAGATCGAATCAAATAAAGCATTTGTCGGCCATCTCGCCCGACCTAATATTGTTTTTAAGACACTTTTACTGACTATATCGTCCTTTCTCAGACACCATTTCTATGAGGTCTTCCAGGAGAACTAAAATGCCACTTAATTTTTCTTTAGATACCCTAAAATTGGAAAATTTGTCTTGATCCAAAGCCGATAAGCCAAATCTCAACTCCTCTGCAGCTCTTAAGTTAGTCTTATTGTCCGAATATATTTTATTTGGATTTTTTCATTTACACACAAACCTGCCTATTGCCATAATATAGGAATCGGTTGATAAAAAAGCTAATTCAAAATATACAGCACAAATTTCCAAACCTGTAAACAGGATAAAATATTTTGTTTCTATTTTTCTACCAATTGAAACTTATAACTTTTTTTCTACCAATTGAAACTTATCGAATTAGTCCTGAATAATTCGAAAATCCTGAAAAGTCCAATAAAGGTTTTCTTTCGTCGAATTATACAGCTAACATATATTCTTTATTAGTTTCACTCTTATCATCTAAAACCTAAATTTAATTCTGCGGCCAAAACTCTTGATTCCATAATATAAATTCGGTCACATGAAATCAAGATATCACGCGTGGACCGCCTACTCATGAGCTTCTTCGTAGGCTCTGCGGCGAGAAGCTCCAGGCGGCAAAGGAAAACTTCGACCTACTGCTATATCATGTTCGCGACCGCTACCCAGGTCCACATTGCTAGGATATTTTCCAGCGATTCCACAGCAAAGGCGTTTTTTCGGTAATAGATTTGGTGCGAGCGTACCAACAAATTCCCGTCGCACCTGAGGATGTGCCAAAAACAGCGGTAACTACACCCTTCGGCCTCTTTGAATTCTTGGGTATGCCACCGGGTACGACAAGTCCAAATCAAACATCTTAGTATCGTTTTCGACATCTTATGTAAGAGTAACCTAACGGAGCAAAACGAGATGCACATTGCAAGCCACTGTTCATGGAGCTAAAAATTATGTCTGTATATTCTTTAATTGTTTATGAACACCTACTGTACATTAAAGTACATCTTAAAGATTACAAAAAACTCTCTGATACTCATACTTATAATACCAAAGGTAAACACCAACTAGCTATTCCAAAAAGTAGACTGAAGAAAAATAATAACCTTGGTATATTGCTTTTCAATAGTCTTCCTTTGCATGTAAGAGATCTTCCATCAAACTTATTCAAATCAAAAATACAAAAAAATCTGTTGTGTAGTTGTTTATATTCCATATCGGAATTTTATAGTGTTTGTCATAATATAAAAGAAATAAGTGATTTACAATGTTTATGTATATTGTAATATTCAAAAAAAAATTGCATTATTTTCTATTATTATCATATTATTATAATGTAAATTTATTGCTATACTTTTTTATTTTTTAGTCCTGATTGTATTTTCTGAGTGGATAAATAAATAAATAAAATAAACTAAACTAACAATAAATGCAGACAAATGCCAGTTTATGAAAGAAGAAATCGTGTACTTAGGCTATACGGTCAACAAACACGGGTTCAAACCTCCAGCAGACAGAATTAAAGCCATCGTTTCATACTCAAAACCAGAAACCGTTTCAGACCTCCGGCGATTCCTGGGCATGCTAAACCACTACCGAAGATGCATTCCGCAGGCAGCTCAACTCCAGGCTCCGCTCAACGAGTACCTAAAAGACTCACACAAGAATGACAGGCGCAAGGTGCAATGGACGCACGAAGCAAACAAAGAATTCGAAGCCAGTAAAAGTAGCATAGCTGCAACAATTGCCTTCGCCGCCACAATTGCCTTTACGTCACCTACAGCACCTTTAATGTTATCAACTGATGCATCCGACTTCGCCATCGGCGCCAGTGTAGAGCAGTTGGAAGGCAACATCTGGAAGACGGTAGGGTTTTTCTCGCAAAAATTGAGCCCAACCGAGACACGTTACAGTACATACGATCGGGAACTGCTGGCGATACATGCAGCCATCAAGTTTTTTAGATACCCGCTGGAAGGACGCCAATTTGTGAATAAGACGGACAGTCGCCCGCTAATCTATGCATTTTTGCAACGGGCAGATAGAGCTTCGCCGAGGCAGCTGCGTCAACTGGACTTCATATCCCAGTTTACTACCCAGATCGTGCATGTAAAAGGAGAAGAGAATGTAGTGGCCGGCGCGCTGTCCCGTATTAATGCAAGCAAAATACCAACGTTCTTGTCGCTCGAAGCTATAGAAACCGCTCAAAATGAAGACAAGGAACTTGCTCAAGCGCAACAAGTTTCCCTAAATTTGCCGCAATTGGCATTCAGTGACATAAACATCTACTGCGACGTCGCAACTGGTCGAGTGAAGCCATACATACCACAGAACCTGCGACACTAAGCGTTCCACTCAGGGCATTGGTTGTCCCACCCAAGTGATCAAGTGGCTGCTCGTCAGCTTAGAGAGCGATTTGTGTGACGGCCCAACATCCGAAGCGATGCCCTGAAATGGTCACGTGAGTGCATTCCATGCCAAAGAGCAAAGATCCACCGACACAACCGTATCCAACCGAATCGTATCAGCGTACCGAACAACGGTTATTGTCTACGTTATTGTCTGACAATTATAGAGCGCTGCTCTAGATGGCCAATGGCAGTACCCTTGGAGGATATGGAGGCTGGTGCCGTCGCCGCAGCGACGTTGAAGAATTGGATCTGCTAGTATGGTACACCCGTAACAATTACAACAGACCAAGGAACCCAGTTCGAGTCGAGTCTGTTCAAAGCATTAGCTCGCATGGTTGGTGCAGCAACAATTCGCACACCTTACCACCCACAATCAAATGGGATGGTGAAGCGTTTCCAGCTCACCCTGAAATGCGACATCGAATCCACAGATAATTCTCGAGAAATTTAGGGAATATGTATATAGAGAATAAAAATTTAGAGAACATATATTCGTTTTATAACCACAGGTTACAAAACGAAGAGTGGGACAAGAAATGAAGAAGTCGAACAAGAAATGCGGGTAGCTATTTGCCGGTGAGACACACATACAAATGTAATCAACTGAGTTCTGTTAGATCTGAAAATCAACTATAATCTGCAAATTCTAATGTAATCTATCCGTTGTTGTACGATGTTTTCCATTGTGGAGCATAAAAACAATACACCCCTAATTATTATACTATTGCAACTTACTTGAAAACCTCTGGGTCCAGCGACACCTGGATGACCTCTTTCACCATCTGGTCCTATTAAACCCGGTGGGCCTTGAGGCCCAGGTTGACCATCTTTTCCGGAGTCACCTCTTGGTCCAGGCGCTCCTGTAATCCCAACGTCACCATCTCTTCCAGGCTCACCCTAATAATAAATACAGTTATTATTATTTGAATAAAACGTAAATTAAATATATATTGATATTATTTCATTTTGATGATTGTTGTTTGCAGCTGCTTGTGATGCAATGAATAATCTTTAACGATAGACTAATTTATTTGGATCATCTCAATATGCATAATATATATTAAAAGGCAAACCTTCCATTTTCAAACTTTTAGATAAACAAAAACCCTTCGCATTTTCTATTACTATTTTGATCGATGATCTTCCACTTTTATCATCTTCAAAGAGTTTTGATATATTTCCAATATTTCTCTATATATTTCCAATATTTCTCTCCTCCAGATGCAGAAATTTTACAGCTAGATTTATATTTTTGCTTATGACTGTTAGATGTTATGAATATTTCTTTGTAATTAACGTAGTCATTTTTATATATAATAGAACAAAACAAAAGATAATTGCCGGTAATAGCTACATTTTACACGAAAATTTGATTACCTAGCAATTTATCGAATCAAATTGTATGAAAAAACAAGAAGTGCAAAGCACGAGTTGCTTTTTCTTGCAATTTGATAAGATAAGTTGCTTAAGGAACCTAAATTTGAGTGAATTAAAATGTAGCTATTACCGAATAGCAATCATCTTTTGTCGAGTAGTATTCAGAAGATTATTTCATGACAAAAAGAATATTTTTATAAGCATAATAGCTAATTTAATAAATACATCGATTGTTTGATATGTCATTGTTTGATATGACATCGGCATTTGTTTGTATTTACGTCACTGGTATTATCGCTGAGATTTCATAAGAGAAATTATTAGTCTAATGACATCTCATAGAGCATCTTATGTAGTAGTCTATGAATGGAATGGAATAATCGGAGGTAAATACACGAGAGGTTCAATTTTTACCGGATAATTTTATTTTAATACGAAAGATTTGTTGCTATAGAAATATCTAAAGCAGAAAAAGCATGAAAAAACCGCGACAGCGTAGCTGGAAGCTGGTTTTTTCTATCGCTTTTTCTGCGAGCAATATTTCTAAATAGTAATACCGAACTATAAATATTTAGTAACCGAACTTAATTTAGAGTTCAACTCGTCATCCTTTATGCATTTATAGTTCATCACGTCTTCCATCATTTTACCCAATTTTAATAATCGATGTTTTTTTAAAATCGCATAACTAGTTTATACAATTTTTCGCAAAATATTTTTTTTATCTTTGCTTTCTACTAACAACATGTTTTTATAAGTTTGTTATGAAGTTGTAAATTACCTTAAAATGTTTAAGCCAACTTGATAGTCAAGTTTAATGAAGTATGTCAAGGTTGATGTTAAATTGTATAGTTAAGTTTATATTATTAAATTCAACGTCAAGTTAAACGATTTAAGTTAAGTTTGACGTTGTAAGTCAAGTTCATACGTTTAAGTTAAGTTCAATGTCAAGTTTAACGATTAAGTTAAGTTTGAGGTCAAGTTGTAAGTCAAGTTCATACGTTTAAGTTAAGTTTAAGCTGGCTACCCTGAGGTAATGCGAGCACAGTACCGAGGTAGTCCTAAGCTCAAAGAGGGGTTTTAGCCGGTATAAGTCCGATACTATCTGGCATGCTAGAACATCAATATATCAGGTGTCCATGAGGAGTTCCCCTCCTCCAATATATAAAAAAATTTAATTTAAGAGTGCTATATAGTCGAGGAAAATTTGCGACGTAAACAAATCGTCCCTTACGTCTTCGTCGATCCGTTACAATTTTACCTCAGCTACGGTCGTCATTCTAACGGTAATAAATTTGGCAACATTTCATACCTACACGGTGAAAGTGAAATCGAATCGAACCCAGACGAAACTTAAAATTGACAAACAGTCCCTTGCTTAAAATAGATATATTTTTATTATCCGATAATTAAATTAATTGGTTCTTAAATTATGATGGAATAATTAATAGAATCTCATTGGATATTAATAAAAAAAAAAAAAAATAGGATTATTTGGATTATTTAAAATCTTATTACAAAATTTAATTATAATGTGTAATTCATTTTTGAAAATATGTAGATTAACAAACTCAAAGGAACTATAATTATTAAATACTCAATCAAAGTGATATTGTCACGCGTTGGGGGTCGTGAGGGGGTCGAGTGTTTGTATTGTGAAATAAATTTATATTAGTGTTTGTCGATCTTTTGTTATTAAAACATGTTAAAAAAAAATATCGATATACTTAGTGTGCACTAGTGCAACCTATTAAAAATCTTATTAATCTTAAAAAATTATTAATCTCTTAGAAAATCATTATAGTTTGTCCCGTGCAGGAGCTAGGAATTTTCATTTCGCTAAAAATTTATCAGTTTTGCTTCTATTTCACTTTTATTTTTTATCCGATCTATAAGGGTGGAAAAACGGAATTAAGAAAAGTTTACTATTTTATATCAGACTATTTATAAATTTACTACTAGAAACAAAATTTGAAGAAAATCCGAGCAAAAATACTAAAAAACTAGAATAAGGGTGGAAAAACAGAATTAAGAGAAGTTTACTATTTTGTATCAAATTATTTATAAATTTACTACTAGAAATAAAATTTGAAGAAAATCCGCGCAAAAATACTTAAGAAGAAGAATAAGGGTAGAAAAATTGAACCAAAGGTAGTTAACTAATCTTTATCAGATCATTTGTAAATTTACTTATAGAAACCAAATTTGAAGAAAATCCGAGCTTAAATACTCAAAAAATAAATTTTCGTGGAAAAACTGAATTAAGGGTAGTTAACTATTTTTTATCAAATCATTTGTAAATTTAATTAAAATTACTACAAGAAACAAAATTTGATTATTACAATACTATTATTACAATACTTTTTTCACAACATAAGTCAGAATACATTAATTAGTGTTTTAGTAATTTAGAATGAGAAAATAAAACAGAAATTAAATTTAGTATGACTTGAATTTAGTATGCATTTCATAAACATGAATTCGTTACACATTTGTTATATGTACGAAAACAGCTTCCGAGTATCCATAAAAGCAATGTTGCCTTTTCGATTTACCGTTACTTTTGCTTAAACTGTGGGCCAACAGAGGACGCAGTTTTTAATAGAAAATAATGTAAACTAAAAAGTCGTTTTAAATCCTTAATTTTCATTATTTTTGGAAATTTTTTTTACTAAAATGATTTATATAATTTATATATTTGAGCGACATCGGGTTTTTATTTTTTTTTGTATAAATTTTGCATTGATTATTAAAAATTGATAATTTATAAAATAGCCCGATGTACCGCAATACACAAACTAATTATAAAAATATTATCGAAAACCAGAATTAAAAATATTGGAAACTAAGGTCAGAATATGAATTTTACGGTTTTGTTTACTTTTTGCGCTATATAACGCTCTTAACGTCAAGTTAAACAATTTAAGTTAAGTTTGAGGTCAAGTTGTATGTTAAGGTCATACGTTTAAGTTAATTTCGACTTCAAGTTAGACAATTTAAGTTCAGTTTGAAGTCAAGTTGTAGATTAAGTACATAGGTTTAAGTTAAATTAGATGTTAAGTTGTATGTTAGGTTCAAACATTGAATTTAAGTTTTGCAGAAAGCTAAGTTCTAAATCAATCAAACTGTTTAACTGCTTCATTGTCTAGAATTAACATTTTTATTTTTGTCTATGACAAAGAAGCCAAAAGTCTATCCCACAGAACCCACAGAAATTCTGAAATTCATCATATTTCATGTCTGTATTAACATGATTGTCATATGCATGTCGTAGATTTATTATGTTGTGTAAAAATAATTATTAATTTTATGTTATCTCTGATGAGATGTTCGATGATACGACTATATGTTTGACAGAAATAAAAACTATCAACATCTTTGTGACGCCCTATACTAAAATATACTCTCTTATATAGTTTTGTTTCTCTTATATATTTATATTTTTTTATCTTATTTATTTTTTCTCTTATATATTTTTATTTTCACATGTAATACCATAAGTGCAAAAATTATTTCCAGAAAATTTTTTTAAGCTCACGAATGCATTAGTTGGCGTGGAAATCTGCCCGAGTCGCAGACGAGGGCAGATTTCCTCACGCTAACTAATGCATGAGTGTAAGCGATAAAAAAATTTCGGAATTAATTTTTGTACGAATGATATTCGGTAAGAAAATCGCACAACTCTTAATTGATGTTATATTTTATAAAATATTTAATAAATTATAATGACATTTTACTACTAGATATTTCCATTCTACATCTATCTTAGTTTTTCATCTATCTTACTCGACTTCCACTTCTGCTTCCGTTGGAAATCAACAACAAACTACTTACAATCACTGTGTTTTTAATTTTAATTAATTTTTCTGATATATTTGTTGGATTCATTCAATGTTACCAATTTTTCCAATAAATTAATTTTGACAACACCTTTCATTGTGACATCGGAAATATTTTAAATATTTTCAAAATATTTCCAAAAAATATTGATGTTGATCAATTGTAACTATAGCAACAAGCTTAAATGCGGCCATTCTATTGGTTGCTTAAATAGTTGTGCGATTTTCTCTTATATATTACTTCTCTCGTAGAGGAAGTATTGTATTCATGAAAAAAAAAAATTCTCCAAATTTCACTTTTTTCTACTTTATTGAATGCGTAGATTACGAAAATCATATTCACTAATTTCCGTCTGTCGGTCTGTCTGTCGGTCTGTCGGTCTGTCGGTCTGTCTGTCGGTCTGTTCGTTTCTTTAAACCGCTATATTTCGGAATCTACTGACCCGATTAAAGCAAAATTTGCGTCCTTTTTTTCTACCTGCCCATTGATCAGGTCAAAGAAAAAAAAGTTAGGAAATTCTCAAGGACCTGCGCATTATTGGCCAAAAACATGCCAAAAACAGCAAAATCGGTGCATCCACTTAATCTTCTAAAGTTGCAGACCGATTTTGACCAAATATTGAACATATGTTTCGTGTATACCCCAAGTGGTGAATGCTTTCAAAAAATCTGTAGTTTTTTTAAGGGTTGACTTTTTATTAAGGGTTGAAAGGTCAAAAAGTTGTAAAAATGCATATGTTGTAACGTAAATACCTGCCAGGAGGAATATTTTATTTGAACCAAATTTGGCATACATATTAGGAATACATTGAAGAAAATGCTGGTAAAAGTTTCATCCCCTAAAAATGAACCCTAGTGGCCTGTTGGGTCTTTAAATTAATTGTTCAAAAATTGGCGGTGTTTTTATTCTTATATGTCAGCATAACTCACCATTTTCCGTCAGTAATTTTATATATTTTCACATAATGAGTGACTAAAAAAAATTTACGACCCTAACTACACACCCCCCACCCCCAAATATACAGTTTGAGTTATATGGATCGGATTTTCTTCATATTAGATTTCTACTATACATTTAAAACAGATTTACGAATAATCTAATTAAAAATAATATGCGACCCTTATTTTACAACTTCAACCCTTAACATACCCTTTACAGTCAAAATGCTCGGATTTCTTTCAAATTTGGTAGTAGTAATTTTAACATATTTAACTTATCATTACTTAGTTAATTTAATTGAAATTAGGCTAAACCTACATTTTACAATTGTAACCCCTAATACCCCCCTCATAGTTAGAATTGTCAGATTTATTTAAATTTTAGTATATAAACGAGAGAAGTACTGTGGAATCTCATTTCCAGCGAATTTTTCTTACATATTATTGGCCTCAAAATGGCTGACTCGACTGATTGACTGACTATAATGTAATTTGTATACAATTTGCGATGATAATGCCTAGCTGCTGCGTGCTTTTTGTGAATTTATATGCAAATTATACCTGCAATTATTCGGAATGATAAATGTTGTTTGGTACCCAATTTCCCATTAATTTTATTAGTATTTTCTTCTTTAAACTCATTTTATAGGCAATTATTTACAATACAATTAAAGACATCATCACACATTTGGATATAAATTCACAAAACTAAGGCGGAAAACCGAACTAAAAGTTTACATTAATATAATATAAACATTTACAAACAAAATTACCCTATAATTTAATAAATAAACACTTTTTCGTTATGCAGAATTGTTTTGTAAAATTAGGTGGCGTAGAAAACGTTTGTGGTCAACTAACAGCGCACAGCTGTTCGACTTTGACTGTCAATTCATGTTGAAATGCCCAAGATGGCGACTGAATTGCGGTACTTTATATATCTAGTGACTTTAGTTAGATCACGCAAACAATGCATCCTATGACACCTCTGCACAACTAAAAAAAAATTGCCTGCTTGATTCAAATCACGCTACACTTGTCACTTGTCATTTTTAAATTAAAAAGACCGAAAATGCCATATGTTAGAGATGGTGGCGGACGTTTTTCAAAAAGCAGTGTAGTTAATGAAAAATATCCACAACTATTCTTAACTTTCAGCATTTATTACTATTCGAGTGACATTTATTACTAACAAGTGACGAGTGCGCGAGTTGAATCAAGTAGGTTATTTTGTTTTTCAGTTGTTTCAGTAGTGTCTGTTTTTTTTTTGACTCATTATTTTTCTCATACCTTCATTTATATTTGGTACATTTTTTATCAAAAGTTTATGGTTTATTTAGATTTTAGTGACAATTAACTGCCAAATTCGATGAATTTTTCTATCTTTTCTTTGTAAAAATATGCTGACCTTTGAGTTCCAAAACTCTGTTCAGAAAAGTAGTGTAATTAATAAAAAATATCCACAACTATTCTTAACTTTCAGCATTTATTACTATTCGAGGTGGAACCTTGAAATTACAATCAACAAGTGACAAGTGCGCGAGTTGAATCAAGTAGGTTATTTTGTTTTTCAGTTGCGCTTCAGTAGTGTCTGTTTTTTTTTACTTATTTTTTTTACTCATTTTTTTCATACCTTCATTTATATTTGGTACATTTTTTATCAAAAGTTTATGGTTTATTTAGATTTTAGAGACAATTATGTGCCAAATTCGGTGACTTTTTCTATCTTTTCCTTGTAAAAATATGCTGACTTTCGAGTTCCAAAACTCTGTTCAGAAACGGTCAAACTAGATAAAATTTTAGATTTACATTCCGAAATACTAAATTTAACTGTAAAACAAAAATTTTATCACCATTAACATCTGTAATTATGACGAAAATTAGAACTGCTTGATTTTTGTCACAATTTTGTTAACAAATCATGTGTCAAATCCAAACAATCAACTGAAGTGACGTAAAATAGTTATTGTACGTGTTTTACTCAGATTATTTGCATTTAGATCTTCGATTCATTAAATAGTGTTGCTGCTTTAATACCGTATTCAATATAATATTATATAGTTGTAACTTTAATAGATGAATAATTGCATTGAAGAATTATGCACCACAAATTTAAAGCTACAGCTACGTTTGTGTTCATAAATCAAGCATTAATACGAATATTTTTGAAAATATTTTAGATGTCCTGGACAAGTGATCAAGTAGTACTTCTAATTGACGTAATAATAAATTTAGTACTTCTAATTAATTTTAATAGTACTTTTAATTTATTTTAATTACTAAATAGAATATTACAACCATAAGCAAACATAACTATATAACTAAGAATCTTCTTCAAACTTAGGCAACGTACCGAGGCCTATGTTATTAAATAACGTAGGCCTCGAACGTACCCAAAACCGAAGAAGCATTACCTTTTTAAATCTCTAACATTAAACGTTGTACAAAAAAGTTACTTCTTGGATCTCCAATACACTGACGCAATCGATGACCCAAAGATTTGATAAATAAATCAGCACTTTTTCCAATAGAACCAAAAGTTTCAATAGCAATCAGCGAGAACATATAAGAATTGCATAAACTTTCATATTTATTAGTTTTGAGTTTCTCAGCTTGATCAGCAACACTACCTGCTCTAATAGCAGACTTATTCAAATGGCTGGGAGCAAGTAAAATCCCACATAAGACATTTGCCTCTTTCCCACGGAACTTGAGTGAGACCATCTGGACGTTTACCATCAGATCTTGCTAAACCCACAGGTTCCAATATAGCTGGAACAATAATTGATACCAAAGCGCGATGAATTACGTCATTTATTGCATAATGTCGCGATATTCTTCCAGAACTTTTCAGGCAATATAGACCATGTAAACCTTTTGCCAACACCAAACCACTCCAGAAATTGCAATTATGCGCATTTACTAAATTTGCTCCAACTCTCAGACCACAAGCTATTCTCATTTGGCTGTCATTAAGAAAAAGTCCCAGCGCTGAAGTAGGAATAGCATTAAGCCAAACGCCTGAGTTTTTCTCAAAAGCAGCCAAAAGTCTAGCTTTTGAAATTAAGTCATCTTTAGAGTTTTGTGACAAATTATCTTATATATGATATATTGAAGCAGAATCATAAGTTTTTTGCAAACTTGATGTCGGAAAATCAAAATTAGATAGACGAGAATGAAAAACTGCTTTGCCTTGCAACCAACCATCAATTTCATGTTTTATAGAATTTTCAAATATTAATAATTTATCAAAAATATGTTTACTTCTAGTAATAGATGACAAAAAGCCGGTAATGCTAGATCAGTAGCATTTCCGATTCCTAAACCAACTTCTTTTACTGGTAGAGAAGCTTGAATTTGGGATTGGTTAGAAAATTGAATATTTAGAATTTGTTCTAAAGCAAAGTGAATTGTATCATCAAAATCTTTTAAAATTTTGTTCAAATATACTGAAGATCTGCGTAGTATAAAAAGTAATTTTGGAATTGCAAAACAATTTTTTTTTAAAAAATATGCAGAATGACTCGGAAGAAGCTGGAGTTGGTTAACTAATGTCTTGAGATCTTCTAGTTTTAAATTTTATTGATTAGTACTAGCAACTTCACCAATGGGAGATCCAAGTAATGATAGATTTTCAGCATTAGTTCTCGGAACATTGATTAAATTAGAATCCATCTCATAATGTCCAAAAGCTGTTAATTCACATTTTTGAATGCTAATTTGTAGACCAACAAAATTTCCCATTGTTTGAATGATCTGAAAATCTCGTACCACATCTTCTTTAACATCACCAATAGTTCCATCATCCAAATACCATACATTTAAAAAACTTGACAAAAAACTTAAAAAACTAATTTTTTGAAGCGAAAAACAATTAATTACTTCTAATTTATTTAATTATTTAATTATTAATAAGTATGCTTTTATCTATTTACCATAAATATTTAATTTACAATTTGCTTGACATACTATTATTTACTATTGACAGACTTACATTTGTTATAATATATTATAATCGAGTAAAACAGAAAAAAATTTGTTAACAAATTTGTGAACAAATTTATTACGATATTTGTTGCAAAATTTGTTGACAAAATATAACCGTGTAAAATAGGCTTAAGCTAGATTTCATTAATTTTTTATGGATTTGATTTTACGCTCCAACTACCTTAAGACATTTATTGATATTTTAGTATTGAAATCTATATTGATATATAGATTTTTTATATTTAACGTTTCTAGGCATTGTTAATGACTATATTAATAAATAGTCAAAACTAGTCTGCCTTAAGGAGAGGTTCAGACAATTCATGCTAGGTAACACATCCTCGTAATAAAATCTATAGTAGAACTTTGAGTTTTTCTTATCGAATAATTAATAATTTAATAGTACTTTTATGCCTAAGCGTAAAAGTAATTAGATGCAAAAGTAAAATATTTATTTAGTGTGCACTTTTATAATGTATAGAAATGAAAGTCTATTTTAATGATTTTTTTGATGTTTATTATCTGGGGTGGTATGCATGCTGATAACGTCAGACGAATTCAAACAAAAGTATGGCATAGGTACCAGCATGAAAACATCCCATCCGTTAGCTTTTATTTTGCGCACGATAGACGCTGTCTATCGAGCGCTTTAAAATCTTAGAAAGTTAGTAGGTTCGTTGCGTAGCTATTCTAAAGTGTTTTTCAATTGGAACGGGTCGATGTTGGCAGCCTGTGGCAGCCATGTTGTTTTGGCAATTTTATTCTAATCTATTTTTTATTAACTCACCATGACCAGTTGCACGATTGAACAACACGTACAAATGATACAATTTTATTACCAAAATGAATGTTTGTTAGTGCCAACGTTGCGCGCTTTGCACTCATTTTACGGCAGGCGCGGTGGTCCTTCAAAATCTACTCTACAACGTTTGGTGACCAAATTTGAAACCACTGGTTCGGTAAACAATCAACTAACACCCGTACGTCAAAAGAACGCCAGATCGGCGGAGAACATCGCCGCTGTTTGTCAAAGTGTGCAAGAGAACCCAAGGCAGTCAATTCCCCGCCGTTCACAAGAACTCGGCCTTTCGCAGACCTCAACTTGGCGAATTTTGCGTCAAGACTTGGGCCTGCACCCTTACAAGATCCAACTGACACAAGAGCTTGAAGTAACTGACCATAGACAACGTCGATTGCTTGCTGAGTGAGCTTCGGAGCGTTTGGAAGAGGACTCCAATTTTGGCCGAAAAATTATCTTCTGCGACAAGGCGCATTTTTTTATGATTTAAATGATGTGGTATTCCATAGATAATGGCATACATGAGTCTTTCAATTAAAAAAATTATTTTGATAGTAACTCGAACACAGCTTCTTTTATTTCATATTAACATCGACCCGTCCTTATTGAAAAACCCTTTACAACCAAACATTTTTTACAAATACAATAAATCTATTATCATAAGTTCAAAATATAACAAAAGTTCTTAGATAAACTCACCTTCAATTTAGAAATATAGTTAAAAGTAAAATTAAATATAAAATCAACTCATTTGAATGATATTGGTTTTGGATCAATGATCATTTAATGGAAATAAAAAATCATTTCGGTTATTATGGCTTTTTTTGTATATATAAAAATATAATTACCATAAGGCCTTTATCACCAGTTGCTCCAAAAGGGCCCGGTAATCCTTGCAATCCTTGAGGTCCAGGTTCTCCGGATTTACCATCAGCTCCAGGCAATCCTCTATCACCGGGACTACCTTGCTTACCGGATTGCCCGGGACGACCAGATAAACCTCGTAATCCTTGTAATCCAGTAGCACCCGGTTTTCCAGCTTCTCCGACTGCTCCCTTAGGTCCACTAGTTCCCACAAAGCCTCGTTCACCTGACTGACCTGTAAGTATATTTTATTATAATCACGATAACGATAAATTTATGTATATTTTAGTACCTGAGGGACCAAGTGCACCTTCAGGGCCGGGTAAACCTCTGGACCCAGGCATGCCGCGTTCTCCAGTTAGACCAATTGAACCCGATGGTCCTCTGAAACCCCGTTTTCCACGATTACCTTCTGGTCCAATAAGACCTGGTAATCCTCTAATGCCAGGCGCTCCTATTTCACCCTTTATTCCACTCTCCCCTTTATAACCACGTTCTCCAGTAAGGCCCTAAATTATTTATGCGAATTTAAAACAAATATGTGATTTTTTAAAATAATTACGGAAGTGCCTTTAGTGCCAGGTTGACCGTTGCCACCAACTATACCAGGTGGACCTCTCGCTCCTGGATAACCAGGCGGACCTGGTTTACCAATGGAACCAGCATTACCCTTTTCACCAGGATATCCATCTTTTCCAGCTGATCCAGTAGGTCCTGATTCTCCAGATGGTCCTGGTCGTCCTGACTCACCTTAAAATGCGATTTTCATAGTGAATAAGATCTTTGCTCGCATAATTATTAATATCCAGATACCTCTTGGACCTTGTAGTCCTTGACTTCCCTTTGGTCCTTGAGATCCATGATCACCTTTGTAACCAGGACTACCCGGAAACCCTGGTGCTCCTGATTTTCCAGTAGATCCCTAAGTATTTAGTCATAATTAAAATAAACAAAATCAACATTTTGTTTCTTGTACCGGTAAACCTGGTAAACCAGTAATCCCATTATTTCCTCTTGATCCGGGTATTCCCGGACGTCCTTCTCGTCCTCTTTCCCCTCTAAGGCCAGTTGGTCCTATGGAACCTATTGGACCCACTGGTCCAGGAATTCCCAAAGAACCTTTTGCTCCAGAAACACCTTGTTCACCTTTAGTTCCATCTAATCCTTGAAAACCACGATGCCCTTTAACTCCTGATAAGCCAGGCATACCTGGTAGTCCCCGAGGGCCTGAGGGACCAACAGGTCCGGATAAACCTATTTCTCCAGGATCTCCGGGTTTACCCTAAATTTTTAAATTAATTCAAAAAGTTACATTTGAAAAACGCATTACATCTTTTCCTAAAGCGCCAGGTGGACCTCGCATTCCTGCAGGTCCAGACGGACCTTCATGTCCGGGTTCACCAACGTCTCCTCTTACTCCTTGAAAACCATGAGGTCCCACAGGTCCAGGTGATCCAGGGGGACCTCTGCTTCCAGCTGCTCCTACTTGGGCCTGTAAGTACTGAAATGGTTCAGGATAAACAGGGCCTTTATCACTGACGGATTGAGATAAAGCAAGTTGATTATAATATGATGATAGATTTGGTATAGAACCTGGTGGACCTGGCAAACCAGGAATACCTGGATTACCCGGTAAACCTGGTGTTCCTAAATCTCCAGGTAATCCTATTTGTCCTGGATATCCGTGTTCGCCTCGTTGTCCTAAAAAATATAAATAAGTATTTGTATAAATATGTTTAGATTGTAAACCTGGTATAGTAGAAGCTTCAAAGTCAACTAGAGGTTGTCGTGTAGGTCGCAAACTTTGCAAACAACTATCATTAGTATTACATGCAACTATTCCCTGTGCACAAGTACAGTTAGTACATAAACCAACTTTAAAAACTTCTTTATTTTCAAATGACCTTCCATCATGTACACATTTAAGCTCTGTGTTTTGTTGAATTTCGTCCACTGTATCACTTGTAGTTGCTTTAGGTAATATTTCGTCATCGGGTTGTAGCAAAATTTGCGTAGATTTACCGGTATCGATTGATCTGTCATCGACGGGTTGTGGTGTAGTTATAAATGCAGATGGTATAGAGGATACTGAAAATTAATAATTACATTCATTAGTATTAGATCAAATAGTTCAAAACTGGAAAATGGAAATGATATGAAATAAAACATAGAATATTACCCTCGCATATCAAAAATGCCATATATAGTTTTTCTCCAGAGAAAGGTGGCGCATTTGCCGAGATCTACAGCAAATATTTCCTTGGCATAACATTCAATTAGATTGTAAAAATGTTTTTAAAATGAAATCCAACTCGTATTATAAATTGTGTGCTAGGTCGACAAATGAAAGTAGCCGAACAGTAATAACTATTCATGCAGAGTTATCAATAGTAGCCTTGTTCGCGGTGACGATTTAAACTAGTTCTAACCAATTCGGTTGCACAAACCATTGAAACCACAAAAAGTTGTTTTGGGGAAGATTAGGTTAGGTTAATTTTCGTCTGTGGCTGTTTCGTAAAGTAATTTGATTGCTTGTTTTCTGAGGGAATTAATGCCGCCGCGTTTAATACAAAGTGCGTTTAAGATCGTCTAGTTTGTCCCGTTTGTATAAAATTTTTGTCTGAGATATTTAAGCCTGTCTGTTATTGTGTTCATGTTTGTCAGTTCAAAAACTAGCTGGTTGGAAGGATTGTGAAGTGGGTTTATACTGGGTTTATATTTATTTATAGCAAGCTTTTTTATTTTTGATTGCACTATAATTATTTTTTCTTGTATACATACTTTAAAAAAAACTCTTTAGTAGTTTTTGTTTCAAGTAAATACAAGTAGTTCAGTGGTAAACTTAAAAAAAACCTTTGTTGCAAAATCGCTGTTTTTATTCATATTTTCCAAGATAACTCTTTTATCACATACGGTATACAAATGAATTTGGCTGTTTTGAAAAGCTTACTGAACAGACATTGTAGTTATATAAAAATAAACGTTAGAAATAAATTATTGCGTAATTAAATCCAAAAGGGCCGATTACAAAATTAATATCTTAAATAATTGGTTTAATAATGGGTCAAATTTTATGAACTATGAACTGTTGTAAAGATTTTGGCATGTAGTTTGCAAAAATATAACTTTTATTTTTGTACGATTATTTTTATAAAAGTTATAAATAATTCATTATTTTTATTGCTGATTTTATTACTAACTTCACGTGGGTGAAAAAAAGTATGAAGATAAAAATTGAAAACTGTTATACATGGATACATATTGATAAATTTATTCCGTAATTACAAATAATTTTTATTACAGTACCCCAACGACAGAATAGGAAAGCAAGAGTGAACATTCTGCGGTGTAGTGCGGGCGATCACGAAAAACAACATTTGCCCTAAAAAACAATAAATACAGTGAGACAACATAGACAATAAACCCAGAGTGGAACGACAAAGGCGCGTGATAAACATTCGTTTTACCCCACTAAGCGGTCAAAATACCAAGGAGACGCTAACGGAATGGAAGAGATAGTGCATCACAGTTAGGAGCAACGAGACGTACGTGACGTCACTCAGAAACATTTACATTTTATACATCCTTACGTATAACGGCGTTACACAAAAAGGCGTTATGCAAAGCCCCGCAAGGCAGAAAACGGGTCGGTGGCGCTACAAAATAAGCAGCCAACGCACAACCCTAACGATAATTTTGTTGTATAGGTACAATAATCCTAATAGCGGTGGGTATAACTCGAGCTGCTATATTCACTAGAACTAAAGCCAACCTAGGCATAACGGCACCCTTGCGACATAACCCTCGCGACAGGGACAAACCAGCGGACGTATACACCACACGCAGTGTGGCATGGGTACGTTCAACCGGCTAACATGTGGCACGGGAAGGGCAACCTCTGCGGCATCCGCAGGACGAAGCTCCTGAAAAAAGGACACGAGCTCATCTAAACTTTCCAACAAATCCGTGCGCGATATTATCTGAAAAAAAAAATAAGTGAAAAAAAACGAACATTAATATAAGCAGAAGTCCGGGAAATAGTATAAGCAGAAGTCCGGGAAATCTAAAATAATAATAATACACAAAACACCGAAACCGCCGCATAAAGGCACAAAAAGTTGCAAAACTTGCAAGAAAATCGGTGTCACGACTGAGCAATTGTACAATAAATTTATTACAACTAATCATAAATTGTAAAACACGTAGAATTAAAATGTAACCAACGTAAATTTAACATGTAATAATAATCTTATTAACCAGATTATGGTTGGCTTGCCCAACTTCTGGGAGGACAGGCCACCCCGTAGAAATTAATGCCGGAGTATTCTGGAGGCCGCAGTCCCAGACAGTAGGATATGAAGCAACCATTTCCCTAATCTCTAGTAAAGGTAAAGGGATTTCGAGAAATACACAAACAAATCGCCAGAGGCCATACATGTAATGGAACACAAGATGCACGAAATCGAGTGATTCACAAACGGGATAGTTCGAGAACTATAATACAAGCAAAACGCAAATAAAACTAAAACGGTGGCAGCATACTATAACAGCTACAGCAACCTGAAATGAATCATTACCTTGTTCCACATGGTAAACTGAAGCGAAATTTTGATGTCATGCAAACAACACCAAATTCCCACGGCAGTATTACCATCAACAACACTCATAGCAGATCTAAGAAGGCTACAGAAGCAGCTGACTGAAGCGGACCAAGATATTGCAATACCAATTGAGGACATCAGCCGCTACTACCAACTACCCTTATGTGACTGCACCTATACAGAAGAGGAACTGACAATCAACATTTGAACACCAATTACACAAAAGGCCAAGAAATGGAAAGTGTTCGAACTCATAACGATCCTTTTTGCATGGCACAATCAGACATGCCGTATACCACACGAAAGTTTGTATCTAGCAGCATCGATTACCGATAATAGGATAAGAACGATATCTCAGGGGCCGCACTACACCAATGCCGACCATACCATGACAAATTATGTTATCTACCCAGATTCTCATCGGAATCCATCCACGGACCAATATGCGCATGCAAATTGTTCTTGGTAGCAACAGTAGAAGAAATTGGAAACCACTGTCCAATGACATGCCACCCTTCGACCGTTATCTCAATCACGGAAGTTTAAGAAAAAAAATACGTCATAACTCATGGTAGGGGAGAAACAACGATGAAGTGCGGTAACAACATTACAACCTTGTCAAACACCGACGGACACACAGGCGCCAATCAAAATAAAACTGCCTTGTCACTGCGAACTAGCAAAAGAAAACAAAGTGATCATACCGAAGAGATTCTCCTGCAACCCAGATGTAGAAGGAAAAGCCCATATAGTGAAACTCTTACCAGCCATGTGGTCAAAATTAAAAACATTAGAATTAAAACCAGCCAATAGTCAACAAAAATTACGATATAAGGAAGTAGCAGAATGCTTACACACAAGTTGGACCGTAGAAGTACCCCATCTGAACTTGACCAACCAGAAGGAAGATTTGAAGACGATATTAGAAGAAATACAAGTGAGTTCATCCACCACCTCATTCGGAGAGAAATATAGTTAGCATAGCGATTCCACCTTTCTGATATGGAACATCATCCTATCAATCGGATCGCATACCTACTATTTAACCGGAACCCAGCAGCAATGCTATTAGTACCAACACATGGAGTACACGCAGAAGAATCAGAAATCACAGCTCATCACGAAGGACTACTGGGAGCAATAATCACCGCCTTGGTAATTTTTATCTCGTACGTAATATTAAGATCAGGAATAGCCATAAATCAAACCATAAAGAATAGACGAACAGCGCGAGTAAATGAAGAGAAATTAAAAAAGGAGAATAAGTTAGAAGAGTATTAATTAATAAGGAACCCACACTAAAGGTTTCAGGCGGTAATCAAGAGGATTCAACGTCAGGAGTAACGTTTACATTAAACGGAGCCAGTCTGGATGACCTATCCCAAAGACGTACCGTTAGTCCTAAGTTAACCCCAAAAGAAAACGTTGAGGCTTAACAGGCAGTACCGCCATCCAGCCTAATATGGTGCCCTAATTTGGTGCCCTAATATTGACCAATATTAAAATAGAAGATATTTGATGAATATTGGATAGCAATATCAAGGACAAGATCGCAACCATGGTCGAGAAAGAGGTTAAAGTTAGTTAGTTAAAGTTTCCGGGGCGTGGCACCAAAGTAAATTAGGCATCCAGGTGAAGTTAAAATAAGTCAAGAAGAATATGAAGTTAAAATAAGTGAAGAAGAAGTTCAAATTAAAATATGCGAAGAACAAGATAATTGAGGACGACAATAACAAATGAAGACGAGTGAAGTGAAAAATCAGAAGAGTATTTACAAAACAACGAAGGAAAATATAAGGAGTAACACGTACGAGCAGTAAAACAAGGAAAGTCAAGATAAACAGTAACCAGAGAAGAATAGGCTAAGTCAGGAACTCAACGTAAACATCGAAGATAAACGCTAGAGTCAACGTCAAGCGGATCGGTCGCGAGAAATTAACACCATATAAATGTAATTAACCAGGTATAATGTTACAAATTTTATATTTTAATTAAACGGGGTCACATACAAATATTCGCATAATTAGATGCTAGATTGACATATTATTTACATTAAGGATATTCTATCGTTAAGGCAATTACGATTAGATGTGAACAAAAAATATATATTTTGTAAATAAATATCTATTAAATCCACTTGCTCACTTTGAAAGCAATCGCGTCAACAGTTATTTAAAAAAAAAAAAAATTCTCTAGGAACAAATTAACGTGTGCTCTTATGGGAATGGGCAAAACTTGAAGCCACTAAACGCCCTAATAAAATAATTACACGAAAGATTTCGATTAATTTCGAGAAGTTCACGAAAATTGACACGATGGTAGATTGACATGTAGTGAGGCTATTTGTAATGTTTCATCGAGATCATGTCAGCAGATATTAAATAATTGCAATTAAAATATGCGAATGATCGTGTAAAAATGAGGTTTCCGATTCTTATTGTCAGATACGTTAATATAGAAAAGTCGCACAGACAGATCTGGGAAGTCATGTGGCAGCGCTGGCGGACGTACGTTCTTGTTATTGTTAGCATATACTGTAATGCGCTGGCACAGAGTAGCAATAAAAAAAGTAGGTCTAGCGCATTCGATACAACAGGTCAGAACGTAGTCGACTTGACATTCTAACAGCATATAATTTTATCGCTTGCGCGGTTGCTAGATATCAAATGTAAAATTCGCATTTTTGAAAAATAATTTTATTCATCATGTTATTGGAAATTTATTATAAAAAATGAAAAAATATTTCATTTAAACATAATTTTAAGGAATTACTACTTTTTATTCACCAATAAATAGGAAATTTCATAGTTCAGTTTTCGCTTCCTAAAAGTTGGAAACGAAAGTGAAATTCTATGTTAGAGCATAGGGCAATTCTCCTCACTTCACTTCCCCGCAACTTGACGATTGAACATCCTTAACATGAACTATTAGTATAAGCAATTTATGCAATTGTCACTTGTAATCTCACAAGAGCATGAATTCTATCCGGAAATTTTTTTGACTGCATTTCAACAACGTATTAATCGGCCCGAGTGGAACACGAGGGCCTGATTACGTTGTTGGAATGCACGATAAAAAATTTCCAGGATATGAATTCATGCTCGAGTGCAGATTCGGTAAGAAAATCGCACCAATACACTTACAAAAATTGATCAGAATTCAAAAAGTTTTTGATATTTTTTAATCAAGTTGCAATAGAATTGCGTATCTATGAGCAACGATTGTTGAAAACAAAATACTAAATCTGTCAAAGTCAAAAATGTCGCGCTTCGGAAAACAGTCATTGAATGCAATTGATAAAGCTGTGGAAGATACGGTACCAAATATTACAAATACGGTACCAAAAAGATACAGTACCAAATAAAACAATTGTGTTTTTAATTTTAATCATTAATTTTGTTAGTTTATTTAATTTTTTAGTTCTAATTAAATTATTTATTTTGACATTTGTTTTGACATAATAATTTCCGCTGAAATTTTCTACTGCTTGGTGTAGTAGGATAAAATTTCCAAAAAATTTTGTTGTTGCCATGGTAATATACTCAAATGCAACGTTTCTATTGGTCGTAAATTAGTATGGTGCGATTTTCCGCATAATTTTTTTTCTACATTTATTTAGGAAATAATTAGATTTTAAGTTAGAATTGTCAATCAAATTAGGGTAGTTTTAAGATAGATGTTAAATTAGCACTGTGGGTCCAGCGCTTACGGAGATATGTCAAGTAGGCCAAGTACATTAAATATTTTACCAAACAATATTTTGCCGACATCAACGAATAGTGCAAACTTGCGAGGTTAATGAATAGCAACAACCGTACAAGGTCACGAAAATAAACAAACTACAATGTTTGATAAATAATAAAACAATCCCTTCCGGGTTGATTTATAGAAGAGAATATAAAAAAAGGATCATCAGTTAGATGGGAGTTAGTCAGTTAGTTGATACTCGATAATAGAGTCGATAGTGTAATCGATAGTCATAAATAAATAAAAAAATAAAATAAATAATTCTTTATTCGTTCAAAATACATAAAAATGCGTAGAACATGTCATATAATTTAACAAAATAAATTAACAATAAATAATGGGTTATAACTAAATTGAAATTTAAAATCAGTATAGACCAGAGTAGCAAAATTGAAAGCAAAATAAATTGACAACATTCTAAAAATGTTATGTTAAGTTATCATTAAACTAGTCTTGAATTTTATAATATGCTTTATGAATGAGTAATATTTGAAGCTCCTTCTTTAATTTATTTATTGGTAGGTTTTTTAAATTTATATTATCGATAGTCATAGTGAAGTAAATAGTTGACAGTCAATAAAGTGTTATATCAATTGAATCAATCGAAGACAACTCCTCCACGTACAGCCTAGACTGCGGGGTGCTGATAGTAATTTTGTAAGTTTAAATCAAATAAACAACTATCAAGTGAACCTCGATTCTGTTTTAATAATGAACGACGATAAGAGAGATACGCGAATTGGAGTCACAGTAAGTCCAAGCCCTTTGTATTAGCATAAACTACCGAGTTAACCCCCTCACGACCCCCCAAGGCGTGACATATAAAACCCTTGGCCTTAGAACGGGTAAAGCATTGGACGTCTTCGGCAGGACGACGCAAGTAATATGGATAAGTTCCGAGCATCTATCGCATTGCACGGTTTTGCTTGAGGCTGCGATATTATTTTCGCAATGTCGGCATGAGCGAACCATTTTAGCTGAATTTAATGTTTGCCAAGAAGTGAAGTAGCAATAGACAAGTATTTACAAAAATTCAAAGAATTTAAAGAATTTAAACAATGCCCCAATATCCCCCAAATCAACATCGAAATATCTTTTTAATTTTTCTATTTATTCATCTGAATTTGAAAGCGCTAGTAGGCGCTAATTAAGCGCTAAATTTTTATATATAATAAAAAAAAATTTAACAAAAAGTAGGGGCTAACATCGCGTAAAGTTAGCACCGTTTTAAAAAATCTGCTATAACTTTGACATTTTACAGGTACGTAATTATAATTTATACAGCGTTAATAGGTTCTAATTGGGCGCTAATTATTTTGAAAAAATAATGTTTACCCCCCAAAGATTGTCGATTAATTTCACGCAATTAATCTATAGGGCAATTATTAACTTGTATACCGGTGCCATTAGTAACCAATCTAGAAGTTTTCTAGTTCGTTTTCCATATCGTAGTAAATTTGGATTTCTGGACATTTATGAATGTCCAGATGTGTGACAATGAATTGTCACACATCCAAGTATATAAGTTCTTTAAATCTATACTAAACTTTAGCAGCCATATCCTCAATATCGTTTCCTGGTAGAAACAACATGGTGTCATCCGCAAAAAGATTAACATCACAAAATTTGATATATTCGTTGATATATAGCAAGAACAACAATGGCCTCAGTACTGTGCTATGGGCAACTCCTACTTTTATTTTTTCCGACATAATTCCATTATATTTTACTTTTTGATATCTATTATAGAGATTTGATTTGAACCAGTTCAATATCGTGCCTAAAACCCCAATTTTACTTTGCTTATCAAGCAGCACCCACTGGTCAATAGTTTGAAAAGCGCGTTTGAAATCGAAAAATACAGTCATTTTGTTATAATTTACTTCCCTTGACAAACTATTATAATATTAGTTAATGTTCATTCACACGAGTAGCCGGAACAAAAACCATATTGAAAATCTGTCAGTATATTGTTCTTATCACAGAAGTCCATAATTTGCTCTTTTGCCACAAGTTCTGAAAAAATTTCATATACTGATAAGTTGTTTATTTGCCTAAATTGTGTACTTGATTTTGTATTACTAACTCTAGGTACCGGAGTTATCACTGAAATTTTCCAGTTTTTAGGAAATACACCATTAGACAACGAAGCGTTTAAAGCAACCAAAAATCGCTCACCAATGACCTCAAAATAATCTTTAATAATGTCTGTTGACAAACCATCTGCACATGCAGTATTTTTCATTTTCCTAAGTATCTTGCTCAATGCTGGTATAGTAATTGGTCTAAATTTCGAAACTGAATTAAAATATTCTATATTGTCGACAATATATTGCGTACAACTAGATTTAGGAATACTTGCTACTAGCTCTACAATACTTTCAACAAATAAGCATTAAAGTTTTTGGCCACTAATATATTTTCAACAATTTCATTATTTCCTAAAAATATACCATTAGTTCCAGTATCTTTTTTGATTGGTAACAGTGATTTTAAGTTTGTCCTAAATTTCCATAGCCTTACTCTTATTTATTATCTTTATAAAATAATTGTACAATCTACAAACAGTGTAAGCATGTGCTGCCGCACGCTGTACGTAATAGATCTTCATTACGCACAGTTAGCGAATTTTTGTTTTATTTAAACTGTGTTGGTAATTTAATAGTGATTAATATTGTGGTTTTAGTGAAATTTGGCATTTACTAAATTTCAGATCAGTTGACATAAAATGATATGTATTATTTATTAATAAAAGGTATTCTTGAAATATCATACTTTCTATATTGATGTTGGTCACGCTGCACAGTAACAGTTCAGTGGCAGTTCAATATCAGCCAGCATCAGACATTTTTACTTAATCTAAATAAATATGGTCGTAGAAAAAGTATCTTACGCCACTCGAGTTGTAAGGCAATTACGCACTCATGAAATTAAGTACTCGCTGGTACGCGGCTGGTGCTTAATTTTTTTCATTCGTGTGCAAAATGCTTCTTACAACTCTCGTTGAGTAATATACTAATTTTAGTTGTTTCAAACCCATTGGTTCCGGAAATTTTAAAATGATTTTAATATATATTTTTATATATTTTAACATATTGTTTAATTTTTGACAAAATACATAATGTAGTAGGATTCAACATTTTCAAATAAGCCGCAATATTTCGAGTTCCTTCAATACTATTTAATTTGGTTTTGTAGCCTATAATAGCATGGAATATTGTCACAAATTATGACTGTATCGCCAAGTTGGTTACTCTATTTTGCTATACTAACAAAAAGTTTTAAACCTAAACATTTACAGCATTAGCCTTAGCCCTTAATATAGTTTCTACATCTATTGCCGAAACACCTGCTGCAGAAATATCTTCAATCAAATGTATATTTGGTTCTATTGCAGAAAGTAAAAGTGAAACGACTTTATTAACAACCTTACCGGCAAAATAGATTAAAATTGGTTTTAACCATTTATTTAGTGATAATTTGGCAGTGCACTTGCTTTATCGTATAAGGCCTTCCTTCCAGTTAGTTTCCAATTTTAAAAAAGCTTACAACTTTTACAAATTCTGTTAGGATTATCTGCTTTATCTATTTTATTGTATTTTCACAATTTGCTTCAATCCAATTTGTTAACACTTTGAGTTTTTGACTCCTGTTTGAAATTATATTGACTTAATGCTTGTTGATATGTATGATAAAAATGAAACGTTTTGTTGATTGAAATTTGAACAATGTTTTATTCAGTTTTCTTGGCTACAGTACAAACGTTGTATTTTGTAGCTATATTGGAACTCGAATGCCTACACACGTACAGTGGCGGCCAAAAAAAACGCAACACCTAATATTTCCCTTTGTAAATACAACTTTTTAGCATACTTGATATTAGTCACATATTTATTGTCAGTGTCAAAATAATTTTATAATAAATTATCACAAAAGACTTAAATCCTTCAAATAAATGCCTCAATTAAACACATTTCAAAAATCCAGAGCCATTGCTGAATTAGAAAACGGTTGGTTATTGCGAGAAGTTGCTGCAGGAAAAAAATATATATTTTTTAAATATCAATTTTTTTTTTCAATTTTAATATAAAGTCATTTTACAACACTAAAACTTTTAAAATTACGCCTACTATTCGTTTAAAGGTGTTGCGTTTTTTTTGGCCGCCACTGTACCCTTCCATACACTCGCATACGCACGAGTTGGTAAAATGCACAGTTTGTGAACTGATCTTTTAAACTCACTATCACTTGTTGACACAGTCACAGATCTCACAACACCGAAGTCATCTGGGTGCAGTTGTTTAACTTGTTCCATTTCATCGATGGGAGATTGTCCTGTTTGATCAAAACGACAGTATTTGGTTTGAGTTGAACGTTATGGTTTATTTTCCATTTGTTTCTGGTTTGTAACTCGCTTACGTACTTCTTGAACCATCGAGTCCAGAAGTGCTGTAAAATTTGCTACAAACGTTGAAATCTTGACAACTTAGTCGTTGAAATATCTCTATAATCATGGTCTGGAACTGCTGTTATTTGCTGCCCAATAAAAAAGTGCGCTGGGGTTAATGCACTGGGATCATTTGGATCATTTGTGAGAGGAGATAGGGTCTCGAATTTAAAACATGCCTCAACCTGACAAAGAACACTCATAAACTCTTCAAAAGTTAATAATGCATCACCCACAACTCTTGTGGGGTGATGTTTTCTGGATTTAATTCCAGCCTCCCAAAGTGTGGACTCCGAGAAGGAATCCACACATCTAACACATCTGATACAATGACCATTTTAACAGATTCCTTACCAGTTATTGGTCAAAATTGATCTCGAATTGACGACAGTGTATGTAAAGATCCTGCATGTAATAATCGACAATGTTCATGTTTGATTACTAATATTGTAAATGGATGATTTTTTCTAGTACGGCTGGGTGTTTCTTTTTGAAATCAAAATTGCCTTTTCTTAGGCAACCGCCTACTCTTAAAATGCCTTGATCGTCTAAAAAAGGTTTAATGACAATAATTTACTTTTTGAACTAAACTGTTTGCCCTTACTCAATGATTTAATTTCGCCTGCAAATGCATGTTTTTGAGATAACTTTGTCAATCGGTCAGTTACTAATTTAAGTTCAGGTACTGTCAAATATGCTAACCTATTGGATTGCTTATTTTTTAATGCATTATCCTTGAATCGGCATATATGCATATATGCATATCGGCATATATGCATGTGTTTACGGCATATATGCATATGCCGTAAACCATTGCAATTTAGTAAATGTTGAAAAACGATCAAATAATTTAAACTCACGTTTTACATGGTCAATAATCAAATTGGAATTAATCGACTCACTAATCGGCCAGTGTGACTCTGAATGTGATAACCAATATGGTCCTTGCCACCAAATCGACACACTGGACCATTTACTTGATGATACTGCTCTAGATAGCAAATCGGCTGGGTTTTCACTAGTATTAACATAATTCCAACAGTTTATGTTGGTCATTTCTTGTACTTGATTGAATCAAAGACAAAGACTTGCCAAGATCTAGAAGGAGCGCGTATCCAAGCTAGGGCTACCATTGAATCGACCTAATAGTATAGTTTATCAAATAGTATCAAATTTTACCTGGATTGATTCTTTGACCTTGACGCTTAGTTTTGCTAATACTCCCATAAGTCTAGCCTAGCTATCGCAATTTTCTTTAACGGTGCTATACCTTTGTTTTAGAGCATAGTAATCGTAATTTAATTGCTTTGTCATTGCTTATACTGCGAATGTATATGCATGCACCGTATGCAAATTTAGATGCATCTGAAAAACCATGTAATTTGATTATTTCAGGATCATTACAAATTACTCTTCGTGAAATAAATTATTTCTTCTTAAAATGAGTATATGGTTTAAATTGCTTGACTCTTTGGAGTATTTCTTCCATTGAGTATAAATTTCGATTGAGACCGATTCATCCCAAGTTAGATTTTGTCGCCACAATTTTTGCATGAATAATTTTGCAATAACGGTGCTCGGTGCTAGCAACCCTAGCCGAACAAAAATTTGCGCGATCTCCGACAATATATTTTGATTTGTAATTTTGAGGGGTAAGCGTGAATTAATTTTATACAAGAATATCTCTTGAACTGATTGCCACATTAAACCTATCGTTTTAATTTCGTTGGTTTGATTTAAATTCATACCTACCTCAGAATCAGGCGATGAATTTATGTTTTCTAGTACTTGTATTTCAGTACAAGCCCGTTTGGATAATTGAAAACCGCTTTTGCTAAAAACATGGGAAATATCTTTTTGTAATCGGGATACATACTCAATGTTGTCACCTCCCGTTAACAGGTCGTCTACAGAAAAGTCACTTAAAATGAAGTGGCATGCATTAGTAAACTTATTTATTTCCTCATAGTCTAACTGTCTAAGACATCGCTAAAAATGGCGCTGATGCCATTCTATAGGTAATAGTGTTTAGTTGAAATGTTGATATTTCTTTGTTAGATCGCCATAATATTTATTACAGTGGTTTATGATGATTATTTATTAATACCTGACCATACATTTTTATTATATCTGCACTAATAACTACTCTGTGTTTTTGAAAACTCACTATAATTAAGAAAAGGTCATTTTGAACCGTCGGCCCAACCAACTGTAGGTCATTTAAAGCATATCCACTCGTTGTTTTAGCCGACGCATCAAACACAACGCGTAATTTTGTAGTTGTGCTCGATGCCTTTGTTACAAAATGGTGAGGCAAATTCTGAATTGTCCCGAAAACTATCTACTTTCGTCATATGACTTTATCTTTGATATTCATCGAGAAAAGAATAAAATCAATTGTCAGAATAAAATTAACTAAACGTATCAAAAGTGAATTAGTAATGTCACATGTAATCTAAATGTGACAGATGTAAACTGAATATGTTAAAAATAACCTAAAAACCTCAAATATCTATTAAATAGAAGAGATGTCAACTAAATAAGATATGTCATTACATATGTCAATTGTCTACTAAAAACGACTAGTAACATAACGTAATAACTAAACGTAACATATAACTAAATGTTACTAAATGTAACAACTAAACGTAACATATGTCAAAAACGAACTAAAAATGTCAAATGTTAATTAAAAGTGACAGATGTCAACTAATTCTGTCAAATGTTAACAAAAAATGGCAAATGCCAACTAAATATGTCAAAAATAATCAAAAAATGTTAAATGACAACATAAAGCAACAAATGTCACTGATTGTGTTAAAAGAGAACTCAAAATTACAAATATAAACTAAATATATCAATAGTGAACTAAAAATGTCAAATGTTAACTAATAGTGACGAATCTCAATAAAATATATAAAATGTTAACTAAAAATGTGAAATGAAATAGTCACATATACCAAAACTAGACTAAAAATGGCAAATTTGTCACTAAAAGTAACAGATGTCAATTAAATATGTCAAATGTTATCAAAAAACGACAGATTCAAGTTAGTTTTCAAGTTTCAAGAATTCGATTTAGTTTTATTGATTGTTTTTTGTTAAACTCTAAATTGTATACAAATGTAAAATTCCTTAGAAAAACACTTATATCCTCTCAAAAACTCCTGTCGGCGTAAGTTGTGAGTGACGCTGTAGAAATATAGGCTCAGTATAAAAAGATGTGATATAATACACATAGATGCGACGACGGTGGATAAATTGTGGACATTTACAAATAATTTTAGTAACTCTAGTGTACACAATATCCCAATACGGTTACCCTTTGCGCGGCACTGTATCAATAAAAATGAAAAATGTTTTTATATATTTAGCAAACTTTATTTAAAAGAATCTTAAATACTAAACGTGTGTATTAAGAGATGAAAAATGTGTTGTGTTACTCTATTTTAATGAAACTATTTGAAGCAAGATTTAAAATTACCAATTTAAATTAAAGTTTGAAAAAAGTCTTAGCACTATCAGTGTAAGAAGTGTGTTAAGGGTTAAAAACATTAATTGAAAATTCTAGCCTAAGGGGTGCATTAAGGGTTACATTTGTGATATGTGGGTTCTAGCCTAATTTAAATTTAATTAACTAAATAATGATAAATTATATAAATTAATATTACTACTGGACTCCAAATTTGAAAGAAATCCGAGCATTTTTACTGTAAAGAGTATATTAAGGGTTGATGTTGTAAAATACGGGTCGAATAATATGTTTAATTAAATTATTCGTAAATCCGTTTTGAATGTATAGTAGAAATCTAATATGAAAAAAATCCGATCCATATGCCTCAAACTGTATATTTAGAGGGTGGGGTGTGTAGTTAAGATTGTAAATTATTCTTAATCACTCATTATGTAAATATATATAAAATTACTGATTGAAAATGGCTGTTATGCTGATCAAAACATCGGCAAAATTTGAACAATTAATTTAAAAAACCAACAGGTCATAAGGGCTTATTTTTAGGGGATGAAATTTTTACCAACATTTTCTTCAATGTATTCCTAATATGTATGCCAAATTTGGTTAAAATCAAATATTCCTCCTGGCAGGTATTCACATTACAAATTATGCATTTTTACAACTTTTTGACCCTTCAACCCATAATAAAAAGTCAACCCTTAAAATCTCCAGATTTTTTGAAAGCATTCACCACTTGGGATATACACGAAACATATGTTCAATATTTGGCCAAAATCGGTCTGCAACTTTAGAAGATTAAGTGAATGCACCGATTTTGCTGTTTTTGGCGAATAATGCGCAGGTCCTTGAGAATTTCCTAACTTTTTTTCCTTTGACCTAATAAATGGGCAGGTAGAAAAAAAAAATGTGCAAATTTTGCTTTAATCGGGTCAGTAGATTCTGAAATATAACGGTTTAAAGAAACGAACAGACCGACAGACGGAAATTAGTGAATACGATTTTCGTAATCTACGCATTCTATAAAGTAGAAAAAAGAAATTTGGAAAACTTTTTTTTTCATGAATACAATACTTCCTCTACGAGAGAAGTAAAAACTCTAGATTTTTTAAAAGAATTCACCACTTGTAGTGTACGCGAAACATATGCTAAATATTTGGTGAAAATCGGTCGGCAACTTAGGAGATTAAGTGGATGCATCGATTTTGCTGTTTTTGGCATGTTTTTGGCTTATAGTGCGCAGGTCTTTGAGAATTTTATATTTTTTTTCCTTTGACATATTCCATGTGCAGGTAGAAAAAGAGAACGCGAATTATGTTTAAATCGGATCAGTAGATCCCGAAATATAGTGGTTTACAGAATCGAACAGACCGACAGACGGAAAGTAGTGAATATGATTTTCGTAACCTACGCATACTAAAAAGTAAAAAAAGGAAGTTTAGGAAGAATTGTATTCATGAATACAATTCTTCCTCTACAAGAGAAGTAATTATTGAATATAAAATGTAGATAATAATTTCACCACAAACGTATTTGCCTAAAAAAAAATTCTTAGGATGTGGGGGTGTGTAGTTAGGGTCGTAAATTATTTTTAATCACTCAGGTAAATATATATATAAAATTACTGATGGAAAATGGTGGGTTATGCTGACATATACAGATCAAAACACTGTCAATTTTTGAACAAATAATTTAGAGGACCAACAGGCAACAAGGGCTTATTTTTAGGGGATGAAACTTTTACCAGCATTTTCTTCAATGCATGCCAAATTTGGATCAAATCAAATATTCCTCCTGGCCAGTATTCACGTTACAAATTATGCATTATTACAACTTTTTGACCCTTCAACCCTTAATAAAAAGTCAACCCTTGAAAAATCTCCAGATTTTTTGAAAGCATTCACCACTTGGGGTATACACAAAACATATGTTCAATATTTGGTCAAAATCGGTTTGCAACTTTAGAAGATTAAGTGGATGCACCGATTTTGCTGTTTTTGGCATGTTTTCGGCCAATAATGCGCAGGTCCTTGAGAATTTCCTAACTTTTTTTCTTTTACATAATCAATGGACAGGTAGAAAAAAAGGACGCAAATTTTGTTTTAATCGGGTTAGTAGATTCCGAAATATAACGGTTTGAAGAAACGCACAGACTGACAGACAGACCGACAGACGGAAATTAGTGAATATGATTTTCGTAATCCACGCATTCTATAAAGTAGAAAAAAGTGAAATTTGAAAAAAAAATCATGAATACAATACTTCCTCTACCAGAGAAGTAATTAATAAATTAAATTTTTTTTACAAAATTAAAAAAAAAATTAAAAACCAAAGATAAAAAATCTCGGAGAGTAGAGTTCCATGATCGGAGAGCGTTTCTCTGATTTGCCGAATTACCTCTAAATCTTGTCTAAGTTACTTAAAATTTCAGTTAGTTTTGTAGCGGCTTGTGTTTTGTTAGTCTAGTAGAGTATAATTCGAGTAGGCGATGCAGTTATTTACAATTCGAGTAAATACCATTTTGGAACCTACTCATTCTTAAATGTTTAGAATATGCAGTTATTTACATCTAGCGTAGGCTATGTAGTTGCTTACATCTGGTACATTTAAAGTAGGCCTTGCAGTTGTGTACAACTAGAGTATCTAGGCGATGTAATTGTATACATCTAGAGTAGGCTAGGTTTAGAATTCTCTATAAAAGGAACGCACTCGTTTAGACATTAGTCAGTTGAATCAGGAGGTGGGAATTCTCCCACTTTCGCCAAAATGTATTTATTTTATGTGTTTAGTTCATACCAATGAAACCGAGCGCTAGTATCGCCATTTTTTTCGATTCAAAAAAGTAGCGATACCATTTCCTTTTTATTCTATCAATTGTCATAATAACTTTGTGTTATAATCTCTCTATACAATCTGCCCTATTCTGTAATTTGTTGACATTTGTCAACATTGAAACCATTTCAGCCTAATATTTGCTACACCTTTTCAATATTGACAATTTTTGGTATTCACTAAACAACATTGAAATGAAAATTGTTAAAATTGACTTTTGTCAACCTTTCAAATATCGTACCTTCCGTATATGTCAAAGTAGTTCAAATATTAGTTAAAATAGATCAACTGTCAACATTAAATACAAAAATAATAACCTGACTATTTTTAGCGGTAAAGTCTCGCGTGTTAGTGAAATTAGTGTTTATAGTTAAATCGAGAGTTAAAGGTAAGTCTATATAGCAAATAATCACCTGATAAATAATAATTCAATATACTTTACTGGTTATTAATTTTTGTATTTTATAGATGCCTGTGAGAGGCAAAAAAGCCACCGCCCAACAGACTGGTAGTTTGTTGGATTTTATTGAAGCCAACGATACTTTAAGGTTCGGTAAAGGTACATCGGACCAAAAAGAAAAAGCATGGGTAGCCTTAGCCCAGCAAGTCAATGCAGTCGGGGAAGCAATTAAATAACCTAATGGATGGAAAAATGTATGCTTAACGAAGATATGAAATCCAATTTAATTGATACTAATTATTTGTTATAGGCTTATACAGTGTGGAAATCTCATGTTAGGGCTAAACTGAGAAAAGCTGGAATTTTAAGTGACCAGGACAAACGCCTGGTGAAAATTGCTGGTTTAGATGTGACAGCTCTTGGCAATGCAGGAATTGGCGAATTGGGATTTAACATCCCTGAGGCAGCTGAGATTGAGGTTGCCATTCCGGATACTGAAGCTCAGCTAGCTCACATAGAGGTGTTTGTCGAGGACGATGCAGCAGAGCAAGCACGGGACTAGGAGTTTGATTGGGAAGACGTGGAGGTAGTCACGGAAGAGCCACATCGCAAAAAACCACCATAGAGAAAAACAAGAAAAAAAAACTTCTAAACGTAAGTCATAATTGAATTTATTAAAATTTAAATCAAATCTTCCTCAATTTAAACAAGTTAAGATCCCAGAATTTTATATTTATGTTTGTTTAAAGTTTTAATAAAATCGAGAATAAAATAAATGTTTCGTTCAATTGGATTTATTTATTTTAAGCTCCAATAAGACGAAAGAAAACAACATCGGTTCAATACGAACTGTATTTGGATTACAAGTTTGAAAATATAAAAGATTTTGAAACTTTATGCAATAAACTAAACCTAAAAGGCCCTATCAAATCCTTACACCAATGGAAACAAGTTCAGTATCAGATATATACTCACGGACAATTAATGCATATTTTATTATTGCCTATTTGCCATTTATTTTTACAATAATAACTTTAAGGTGTTCATGGAGTGGGAAGCTAAGGTTAAGGCAAAGGCTCGTCGAATTCATCTGGAGCAGGAGTCAACGGGGGGTGGACTAGGGCCAAATGAATTTTTAACTTCATTGGAAACAAGATTGTTGGGTCTTATTTCCAAAATAATTTTATATGTAGACCCATTAATAATTGAATTAGGGTTTCAAAATTCGATGACCAATTCTAATTTAACATCAAATAATAGAATAAAACGAAATTGCAAGCGTTCTAAAAAGCCAAACCGTAAATAAAACAATTTATTATTGTAATATTTATTAATAATTTAATTTTAGTATCTTCACTTCAAATTAAAACTGAAGATATAAATAAATTGGCGAAAGAGTGCATAGTGGGTTTAAATAAAATCTGTTTAGGTTTAAATAGCGTTAAATTGGCTTTGAACAATTTACAACAAATAATTTTAAATAAAAAACAAATTTAATGTAATTTATTTTTATTTTCTAGTTTAAAAAATAATTTTGAATAACGGCATTTCTAACTGCCTGACCTCTGCCATTATTTTGCTGTCCATTTAAAATATCATCTTCATTATTATCATTATCATTTTTGCACGATCGTGTAATTTGACATGCTTACTGATTTTATAATAATCATAGTAGGTTACTTTTACGTAGGTAAGTTTGCTTACCGCACGGGATGCGGTAAGTAAACGCAATTCAATTTTTTGTTTTTTTTATAATCGATTCAATTAATTGCGTTCTTTAGATTTTTCAGGAATAATTGCGAACATCCTATGTTCGACGCACTTTCAACATCCGAATCATCACTGTCTCCTATTTCTGATCAGTTAATTAAGAAACTAATTGGAAATTATTAATTCACTTATTAAATGACAGTAGTAACCAAACCATATGCTACTTGATAAAAATTAATTTATTACATTTCTAATTTATTAATCAAATAGTAATTTTCTTATGTCCTCGATCGTGCAAAAAACCTAATAAGCATTGCGGTCAGTAAGTGCCCTACCGGTATCGGGCGTATTGGAGATCTCGACTACGTCTCGATCTCCAAACACACCCTCCACCGGTAGTATGCACTTACTGACCTTAATACTTAAATAACTATTTCTATAAACATTAATATGAATTATAAATAGTTTATTCATTACTTACATTGAACTTACCATCATATTCTTCAAAATCTTCATTCCTTCTTATGCACATGTTGTGCAATATTGCACAGGAATAAATAATTTTTGCCGCTCTCTCCGGCATATAATTTAAAGCCCTATGTTTAAATAGACATCGGAAGCGTTGTTTTAAAATTCCGTTGCATCTTTCTACAACATTGCGGACAGATCTATGAGCAACATTGTATTTTCTCTCCTGTTGATTATTAGCCCTTAATACAGGGGTCAATAGCCATGGCTCCAGAGGGTATCCTGAATCTCCTAATAAATAGGAATTTAGGTCATTGGTATTCATTAGATGCAATCGAGCTTGCGAGGTTTGCCAAATTGCTGCATCATGGCTTGAACCAGGAAACCTGGCATTAATATTAAGTATTTCTGCTCTTGCATTGCAAATTATTTGAACATTAATACTATAATATCCTTTCCTATTATAATAAATTACACCTGGTTGGTCAGGATTGTTTCGCCTAGGTTGAATTATCATAACTTAGGTGCAATCAATGAATCCTATTATTCCAGGAAATCCATTTGCGAGATTCATATACATTTGCTTCTGTTCATTCTTATCAGCATCAGTGGTAGGAAACTTTATATGATGGCCAAAATGTTCTACAAAAACATCTGTCACTTCTGCTACACATCTACTCACTGAACTTTGGCTCATGCTTAGTAAAGAGTCCTGACCAACAGCTTTTTGATAGGACCCTTGTGCCATAAATTGTAATGCAGTGAAGATCTAAATGTTGGACATTTTTAGTTTTTTATAATGCACATTTACAGTATATAATATATTAATATTTACTTTTATAGAATGCGGAATAAACGTATTCCGTTCCCCGTCTTTCATATGGGGCCCCAGTTCAGTGACCAATAAATGGCCCAAATCTTTAGAAATTCTAAATAATCCCTTAAATAGTTCATCATGGATGTTTAAAGGACTACTGGCGTCTCTGAGTACTCTCTTACCTCTATTAAGGGCATCTCTTTAATAATTAGATTTAATTAATTTATTTTTTATTTACTTATTAAAATTATGGTCCAGTTCTTAGGGAATTTATTGTGCAATGTTTGTAATAATTTTTTTTGTTTTAATGGATATGGGGATTTCCTGAGTATAACCACAGATTAGTACTAGTATAACTCCAAATATGCACTTTGCTAACCCCATCGCGAGTATCGAAGACGGGGCCGAAGGTAGCGGCCGTACGGTATGCCCGCTACCTTAAAAATTGATTCATGTTAACTTTACGATAAAATACCATAAAAACATATTTGTAGGCAATAAAATTCCCCATAAAGCAAACTTGGAGCTTGCAAACACCAAGGAACTATAAGGAATAACCCGCCCTATCTATAGTCCTTAAAACAATTCTGTTACAAACATTGCTCTATTGCGATTTCTCTGAGGACTGAGCTATATTTGTATTTTACTTAAATATACTACAATTACCTTTGTAATTCATTTTTTAATATTTGTATAAACATTAAGACATCCATAATTAATCACAGGGTAAAACTAATAGGAAAATTAGGAAATTCTCTTCACAAATTAATCTTAGCAAGTGGATGGAGCACTTGCTTGGTTTCAATTGACAATTTTCAACTTTATGCTATCAAGTCAATAAAAAATACGATCCTGAATACCAAAAAACTCATTTGTTAACATTTTTCAAGAATACTTGACTTTAGTCAACATTGAAATAATTTCAACTAGATTTAAGTCCTTACAGAATAGCATTTATTGAAATACACTTGAAATGTGATTGAAATGTCATTTATATGTCAAAATTTCAATGTTGAAACAAGTCAACGCAGTTACAGAATAGGGCAGAATCTCTGCTCCGTGTTTTTAAGTTTGTTATTTGTTACTCGTTGTTCTCTTGTTTACTCTTGTTTATTCTTGTTCTGTTAGTTCTCCTTGTTTGTTGTTCGATTTGTTTCCTCGTGTTTTCTAATTTTGTATTTGTGTTTTATAACATACACTTCTGTACTTGTTAATAATGGGTTATTCTTGTGTGGTACGGGGCTGCCGAGGTTCTGCGCTAGTAATACCTCCCATTCAATACCAAGGGATGATAAGGTAAGTTATTAAAGCAAGAGTTTAAGATTTTAATAATAAAAATATTCTTATTATATATAGCTTTTTGCGGAATGGTGCATTGCAATTGATCGCCAAGATCTTCTAGAAGTCAATGTAAAAAAGAGGCCAAATTATCGAGTTTGCGAACTGCATTTTTCAGCTGACGATAAATTTACTACCGTTAGAAATAGGACAAATTTAAAATTTGAGAGGATTCCGACTTTAACAGGTATTACAAATATTATTTATGTATATACGTGTATAATACAATTGTTGTATGTTTCAGATGTGAGAATGAAGCCTACAGTGGAAGTTTCCGATGCGGAAATAGTGAGGGATACAATTTTAACGGAACGTGATTGTATTGTCTCAGGTTCTAGAATAATATATGTGTATTCACAGATAAAATAATTGTATATTTCAGATGTTCCAATTGAGCGTAAAGTAATAGTTCCAGACTTGGAAATAGTAATTGATGAAATTTCCATGGGACATGATGAAATTACCTCAGGTTCTAGAAAAAGGTCCAGTACGTCGATGCAACCGGAAAGCATTAAAAGAGCAAGATTGGAAGATTGCATGAAAACACCAAACTGTCGTGGAGGTAATATACAAACCAACGAGAAGTGTTGCCCGATTTATCATTTAAGAACGCGAAAACAGTGCATCTCGAGTATTATTTGAAGTACGTTTAACGTCGTTTCAACTGAGAGAGAATGAAACGTGTGGATTTTAGTGTAGGAATTATTCAGTTTTTAAAGGATGGTTCATGCAACACTTCTAGTTGGTTTGAAAATATATTAGTCATTTAAGTCTGGAGTTTACTTAGCTAAATTTTGCTTGCTTCAAATTTACTTATTAAAATTAAAATCTAGTTTAAACAGAAACAAATAAAACACAATTTTGTGGTATCGTGCGAAGTGAATTTTTTGCGTATCGTGCGAAGTAAACTGTTGCCTTAATTATTATTTTAAAATTTTACTGCATTTCTAATTGTTTAATGTTTACATGTTTAATTTGTAAACTTATATTATATTTATGAACTTATATTATATAAACGCTTTCGTTTTTTGTCGAGCATTTTTAAATAAAACAAATAACTACTTTCCCGTATTTACATTTTACTACTTTCCCGTATTTTTCCTTATTGCATTTTTGATTTGCAGATATACGCAAAAAGTTTTCGTTGTTAAAACACGTAAATTTGACTAGATCACAATATCTGACACCTCAAGCCCGGTCACTTTACAAGTGTGCAAAATTCTACAAATTAATGTCAAAACAAATTGATTTTGAAAATCAGTCTTTAAAAGAACGCGTCGAAGCAGCAGAAAACGTAGGCAATAGGCTGGCATTTGTAAGGGGAAAAATAAATTAAACGTCTTTTAAGTTTATGGAAAGCCAGTTGCTTAATCAACGAAAAGGCAAACAAGGACGAAGATATACGCTAGAGGATAAGGTTTTTGCTCTATCCTTATTAAAAATGAGCCGAAAAGCATATAAAGTCATGTCCAAGACATTCGCCTTGCCATGCAGAAAAACTTTAATGGCGGTGCTAAATCGTGTACCATTTAAAGTTGGTATGAACACACAAATATTAAAGTCTTTAAAACAAGCAGCAAAGAAAATGAAACCGCAAGATCGAGTGTGCAGTCTAATCTTTGATGAAGTCATGATAAATCCAAGTTTGACCTATATCCCAAAAAAGGACGAAATTATCGGTTTCCACCACACGTCAGCCAAAAAGGAGTGAAAAATTGCCGACCATGCTCTAGTTTTCATGGCTAGAGGAATTCACCGGAAGTGGAAACAACCGATCGCATACCACTTCTGCGAAAACGGCATGGGTGCAGTTGCTCCTAAAAAAGCAATTGTTGAAGTGGTTAAATATCTGCAATCAGCTGATCTCACAGTAGTAATGACTGTGTGTGATCAGAATTCAACAAATAGCAAGGCTGTGCAAATGTTGCTAGATGAGACAGAAAGACGCCAAATTAAACGTACTGGAAAGAATCGGTTTGCGGGCTCTTTTTGTATGGGAGACCAAGAAGTGGTGCCAATATTTGACGTGTGCCATCTCTTGAAGGGCATTCGAAACAACTTGCTAGTAAAAGATCTAACATACACTTGGAAGAATGGGCCTCTAAAAGCGTCCTGGCAAGATATTATTCAAGTGTATACTAAGGATGTCAGCAGCTCCACGAACAATTTGCTACCAACTTTGACCGAGGGTCATGTCATGGAGAAGTATATGAGAAAAATGAAGGTTAAAGTGGCTGCACAGGTGATGTCTTACAGAGTTGGCTCAATCATGGAACACATGTCAAGTAAGACAATTAAATTATTAATAAAATTAATCATTGACTTAATATTAATTGTTTAGGTATTGGACGAATTCGCAAAGAAGCAATGGGGACAGCCAATTTCCTGTTGTTTATGGATAGGCTGTTTGACTCAGTTAATGGCTATATACTCAAGCCATATAAAAACAAACCAGTCAATTGTGCCATTACGCGTGAAAATGAAAATCGTCATTTTGAATTTTGGAACAAGGCCATTAAAGTGCTGGAGTCCTGTAAATTTATTCCAACAAAAAAAAACCAACATGCTGTACCATCTTGCATAACCAACTGGATTACCATACTCCGTGGTTTAAAACGAATATGGCATATTGTCCAGCAATATAATTTTAAATTTCTTTCCCCAAGAAATTTAAATCAGGATCCGCTTGAAAATTTCTTCGGCTGTATTCGTAGTCACGGAGTACGGAACATTAATCCGACTCCAAGTGCATTTGTGGCCTCGTTTAAAAGCCTTATAGTTAACAACTTTGCATCGGCACATTCACCTGAGGCAAATTGTGAAGACGATGCATCGTGCGCTTTAGACGAGTTGAAATTATTTGTCACTCCAGTACCAATAAGTACTGATCATCAGAATCTTATTAATACGGACGACACAGATGAAGAACCTAAGGCAGACACTGACATTGATGAAACTGAAAGCCAAAATTCTGACTCCGACGACAAAAATGCTATCGATATTTCTCCGTACTTGACAGTAAAATTTCAAAATTTTAATCTGGAGGAGTTAAGAATTCATGCATATATGACAGGGTATTTAATTAAACGTATAAAGAAAATTAGCCAAGTGCGAGACTGTCATGTATGTATGAAGGATTTGATGAGAAATTCAAAAGATAACGACTCTTTATACAAAGTTATTGACTGCCGTGAGTATAGGAAAGACTCCAATTCGCTTTGCAGGCCCAATACAGTAGCCGTGCAAATGTTTGGTAAATGCAGTGACATTTTAAGTCAATGTTTACCAAACATTTGCACACAAGAAAATATATCAAAATTATTATATTTAATTATGGATCATTATAGAACGAAACAAATTTTAGAAAATGTTTTCAAGTGTAAATCGCACAACCTATTTAATATTTTCGTCGAGATGTTTATAAAACTAGGTGTATATCAATGGTGCACCGGGGTCAATAAAATTCTGTCTGGCACAGATTTCAGAAACTTAAACGATGATGTTAAAAAAATGGCACGCACTAAATTTAGAAGCATGAGAGGAAAAAAAAAGCAGTTAATAAACAAAAAACAAAATAAATATGAGTAACTCTAATAATATGTAACATATGAAGCGTATAAATTCAAAATCAGACATTTCCCATTTAAATAAAAATGAGTATTTAAAACAATTTTCCCACAAACGTTGGTCAAAATTCCAGGTTGATTGATTAACTTATAAAAACTTTATAAGTTAACGTTTTTTCTTTACTGGGTTAAAACACTGAACGTACTGTTTTTGTCTCCTCAGTAGCCGTTTTAATTGTCGTAGTAATTGTTGTACTGAAATGCCCTATATTTGCTCCTTTAGGGAATCCACAGTTTATGACTTTTTTGCATCCATGTCCTTTATTGCTCATATTCTTTATATTTTTCGCGACTATTTTATTCCATATAGTAAAAATGCGCTCACCTTGTTATCACATACAGTAATTATTTTACATTCAAAGAAGTAAACGCAGCTTCTGTCTTGGGTACTCTGCCTTCTGGTTCTCCGGAAGATTTTGGTTTTTATTAGAATTTTTTTTTTGTTAATTTCTTAATTTGTTTAAATTTTTATGTTTTTATTCTAATTATTTTATTGGATTTAATTTAATAATTTTACTTAAAAATTGATTTGATTGTTCAAAATTCACCAAGAGTATAAAACTGATAGTAATTATATTTTGTTTGTACAAAAATTTGATGAAAAACAAAGCAATGATAACTTGTAATATTGTAAATACTTGTGATAATGTATATATTGTGATAATACTTGTGATGAGACTTTATATTAACTTTAAGAGACTTTGTATTAACCTGATATAATATGGTTTAATAAACTTATTTGCATGAAAATAATTTTGCGTTTAATTTAAATATAAAAAACTATTGGAAACTACAAAAATTTAAATTTCCCGCCGGATTGACGTTCAGTGATCAGCGCTCGGTGGCATGGGTATGCGTAACTAATAACTGTCAGATAGATTAAATTGCCTATCTATTTTAGTACATCTATGAGTTGAATTTTGTATCTTGGAAGAGATTGTTTGTACAATTTAAAATATACAAATATACTTCGCTATTAAATTGAATGGTTGTTTTTGCAACCACTGTTTAGTGAACGAGAAACAAATTAAAAGGGGCAAGCTAGTAAATCTGTAGTAATTAGTTTTCATAAGTTTTATGATGCTCTTTGATTTGATGCAACTTCCTTGAAGTTAAATTATAGACTTGAAGTTTGATACTAACTCTATTCAATTTCAGGATTATTGGTCTTCGAAGGTAGATAAAATACGTTTCGCAGCCCATAAAATAGCAATGTCAAATTTGAAAACGCCGGCTATGCCAGAATTAATGGAATACCGTAATTTAGAAACTAGACAAATTTTAGTTGAAAAACCATATCGAGAAAGGGTTGACCCAATCGATAAAACCAAACAGAATTGGCCACCTAAACGGAATTTTTATGCTGCATTAGCCAGACAATTCAAAAATGATGAAAACACCAATGCGACCATCGTTATTGGAGATGTCCAAATTAAAGTTCACATGCAAATATTACGAACCTACTCCAAATATTTTTGTAACTTTCCCGATTCCACCGTTTTCGTTGCGCTGGATAAAACACGATCCTGTTAATAGACTGCCACTAAAAGTGGAATTGATGAACTGTATTCGATTTGAAAATATGTGGTTGCAGGAGTTATTCCTTATCAAAATTGAACTAGCTTCCCAAAAGTTCTTCAAAATGATTAAGAATGAAGAAATTGCTACCTTAATCAAAATTGGCATAACGTAAGTCCTTCTATTTAGCACTTGTGTGCGCAATTCAACACCTCTGTTTTAGATTTGCTGTCGAACTTAAACGTAGTGACCGTGTTCTGATGAACCAAGGTCATACACCGATGCCACTATTAGTACATGGATTTCATCTATCTATTGAAGAATTTTTAAAGGATTTGGATAATCGCCGGATGGAACATTTAACTAATTGTTAACTGACTGCAAATGAGTGTGATTTACTTTCGATCCATTATCAAAAAATCAATTGTAAACAATTAATTTTGTAAATAAAAAATTCATCAATTTTGTGTTCTTTTGTTGTGACTTTGTAGTAATACTTTTCACTAGTTAATATAACGTTGCTAAATAATCTTCTGCCATTTGTAGGAAACATAATATAGTTGTTAAATTGACCTTGAATCCTTTGTTTCTATACTATTTTTTATAAGTATAAGAAATAATTCCTATAAAAAAATTCGCTGGAAATGAGATTCCACAATACTTCTCTCGTTGCTATGTTAAAATTTGTTATTCAAATATTTAGAATTTTGAGGCATCTTTTATTGAAAAAAATGTATCGGGTTATTTAAAAATGCTTTTTAAATTTTAACTAAGAACCAAATTTTAAACAAATTTAAGCGATAAAGTTGCAACGTGTGTATGAAAAAATTAAAAAGTGAAAAATTTGTTGTAGGTACTCTAATTTAATGAAACTATTTGAAGCTAGATTTAAAATTACCAATATAAATCAATGTTTGAAGTAAATTTTAGCACTATCAGTGTAAGGGGTGTGTTAAGGGTTAAAAATATGAATTGAAGATTCTAGCATATTTTTGAATAAACTAGGTAAAATCATATTTCAATTTATTATTATAAAACAATTTTGAAAAAAATCTGACAAATCAAACTGTAAGGGGTGCATTAAGGGTTACAATTGTAATATGTAGGTCCTACCCTAATTTCAATTAAATTAACTAAATAATGATAAGTTAAATAAGTTAAAATTACTACTGGAATCCAAATTTAGAAGAAATCCGAGAATTTTAACTGTAAAGGGTATATTAAGTTCTAAAATAAGGGTCGCAGATTATTTTTAATTAAATTATTCGTAAATTTGCTTTAAATGTATAGTAGAAATATAATATGAAGAAAATCCGATCCATATGAATCAAACTGTATATTTGGGGGGTGGGGGTGTGTAGTTAGGGTCGTAAATTATTTTTATTCACAATCGTTATTGTAATGTTGTGATTACCAACGATTTAGAGGTCGGGAAGTTGAACATTACATACCTAGGTTCGTAATACTGTCAAATAATAAATATGATTGTTTGACACTTGCAACAGTAGAATTTACACAAGTATTTAATGTATTTCGCTATTTCCACACTTTTAATTACATTTAAAGATTAATCTAGTCCAACAGCACAACAAATTAATGAACTATCGTAAAAAACAACACGCAACACTGTATTTTTGTTTTGAACTGGAGTTTTGACAACTGCAATTTCACTCTAGATTTGCTGATCGAAAAGTGCATTTCCACCACGGTCGAAAATGTGTTTTTATTCATACATTTTTAATTATTTTTTTGATAATAAATTGTTCGATTGTGAATAAAATAGTATACATACCTCGGTGGGAATTTCATTACAGCCTCGCGCTTATATCTGACCTCGAGGCTTCGCCTCTCGGTCAGATATTAGCCCTCGGCTGTAATGAATATCATTCCCAACTCGGTTGTAATATACTATTAATCACTCATTATGTAAATATATATAAAATTACTGATGGAAAATGGTGGGTTATGCTGACAGATACAGATCAAAACACTGTCAATTTTTGAACAAATAATTTAAAGGACCAACAGGCCACAAGGGCTTATTTTTAGGGGATAAAACTTTTACTAGCATTTTCTTCAATGTATTCCTAATATGTATGCCAAATTTGGTTCAAATAAAATGTTCCTCCTGGCAGGTATTCACGTTACGAATTATGCATTTTGAGAACTTTTTGACCCTTTAACCCTTAATAAACAGTCAACCCTTAAAAAACTCCAGATTTTTTGAAAGCATTCACCACTTGGGGTATACACAAAACATATGTTCAATATTTGGTCAAAATCGGTCTGCAACTTTAGAAGATGGATGCACAGAAGTGGATGCACCGATTTTGCTGTTTTTGGCATGTTTTTGGCCTATAATGCGCAGGTCTTTGAGAATTTCCTAACTTTTTTTTCTTTGACATAATCAATGGGCAGGTAGAAAAAAAAGGACGCAAATTTTGTTTTAATCGGGTTAGTAGATTCCGAAATATAACGGTTAAAAGAAACGCACAGACCGACAGACGGAAATTAGTGAATATGATTTTTGTAATATACGCATTCTAGTAGAAAAAAGTGAAATTTGGAAAAAAAAAACATGAATACAATACTTCCTCTACGAGAGAAGTAAAAATATAAAAATACATTTTTTTTTAAATGATACTAGTAGTTCAAGAATAATCTTTACTTTACTTTTTACTTTACAAAAAAATAAATAAAAAATGTGGCATAGTCGAATCGATCACGAGACCATCGAAAACTATTATAATATTGTCAAACCTGAAAATTATTATTCGTTACGAGTACTTTTTAGAGTAGTAACTAATTTTATTCACAATCGTTATTGTAATGTTGTTATTACCAACGATTTAGAGGTCGGGAAGTTGAACATTACATACCTAGGTTCGTAATACTGTCAAATAATAAATATGATTGTTTGACACTTGCAACAGTAGAATTTACACAAGTATTTAATATATTTCGCTATTTCCACACTTTTAATTACGTTTAAACATTAATCTAGTCCAACAGCATAACAAAGTAATGAAAACTATCGTAAAAAACAACACACAATACTGTATTTTTGTTTTGGACTCGAGTTTTGACAACTGCAATTTCACTCCAGATTTGCTGATCGAAGCAAAAGCTCGAAGCAGTGCATTTGATCGAAGCAGTGCATTTCCACCACGGTCGAATATGTGTTTTTATTTATATATTTTTAAATTTTTTTGATAATAAATGGTTCGATTGTGAATAAAATAGTATACATACCTAGGTGGGAATTTCATTACAGCCTCGCGCTTATATCCGACCTCGAGGCTTCGTCTCTCGGTCAGATATCAGCCCACGGCTGTAATGAATATCATTCCCACCTCGGTTGTAATATACTATTATCTTGGTAAAAGAGTGAAATAATTAATTTATTAATAATCATTTTGTATACGATTTCAAGTTTTGTTCAGTTTATATTCATATATAATACAACAAGTGGCTGCTATCTTGCCGGCAATTTTTATCTGTCAGATAGATAACGAGTAGCTGTTGCAACGACAATCGCCACGAGCGCTTCAGCGCGAGTGGCGATTGTCTAGAGGCAACAGCTACGAGTTAATCTGACTGGTAAAAATTACCAAAAGATTGCTGCCATGAGTTGTATTCGACAAGACAATCCAATGAATAATTTAAAATGATAAAATCTGATAAAATCAAGGTGCCTTTTTTGTATACAGTTTGTATCTTTTCCTGTTTGTATTTTGTATGTCAAAGTGACAAAATACATTTGTAATTCATAAGCTAAGCTAACAATTTCAAGCAATGCAGTTTACAATGCTACTAGTGCAAGTACTAGGCAAGGAACGCAAATTGTATACAATAATTGCAATGTTAATAACTATCATTAATTAAGTATTATTAAGTGTATTAAATTTCGTTATTCTTGTTAACGTTTCATTTTTTTGACAGCGACATTCGTACATTTTTGACAGCGACAATCGAACATTTTTGACAGCGACAATCAAACATTTCTGACAGCGACAATAGCATATCTAGGTTTCTTGTCGTAATAATAGCCTTCTTTTTAGTTTCTCAGAGTAACATTTAGAACATGAATTGGATTGTCAGTATAATTGGATTTGTGTCGGGATTTGTTAATAATAAATAAACCAATAAACCAACCAAAACAAGTTCCAATAATAAAAAATTATTTGATCATAAAAGTCTTTAGCATCATTATGAAACTGTATTCACTAAATTTTTAAATTAAATTTTGAATTCTGTTTAAATGGTGTAGATATTTTCATTCATACAGTGCCGCGCGAGGGGTAATGTATTGGGAAACTTGTGTACACTAGAGTTACTAAAGTTATTTGCAAATGTCCACAATTTATCCATCGTCATCGCGTCTATGTGTATATCACATCTTTTTATGCTGAGTCTTTATTTCTACAGCGTCACTAACAACTTACACCGACAGGAGTTTTTGAGAAGATCAGACTTTACTTTAGATTTAAATACTATTTTGAATTCCAGATAATTATAATCAATATCTTTTTGTTTTTTAATTTTATTTATTAACTCTCCATTAGTATTTTCCAGTTCTGTACTTTGAATTTCAAAAACTTTTAGTCTTCTGTTTTTATTACTTCTCTCGTAGAGAGAAGTATTGTATTCATAAAAAAAACATTCTAAATTTCGCTTTTTTCGACCTTATAAAATGCGTAGATTACAAAAATCATAGTCACTAATTTCCGTCTGTCGGTCTGTCGGTCGGTCTGTTCGTTTCTTTAAACCACTATATTTCGGAATCTACTGACCCGATTTAAACATAATTTGCGTCCTTTTTTCTACCCGCCCATAGATGATATAGAAGTAAAAACGTTAAAAAAGTTCTCAAAGACCTGCGCGTTATAGGCCAAAAACATGCTAAAAATCGCAAAATCGGTGGGTCCCCTTAATCTTCTAAAGTTGAGGGCCGATTTTGATCAAATATTGAACATATGTATCATGTATAGCCCAAGTGGTAAATGCTTTCAAAAAATCTGGAAGTTTTTACAGGGTTGAATTTTTATTAAGGGTTGAAGGATCAAAAAGTTGTAAAAATGTATAAGTTGTAACGTGAATATCTGCCAGAAGGAATATTTGATTGGAACCAAATTTGAAATACATATTAGGAATACATTGAAGAAAATATTGGTGAGAGTTTCATCCTTTAAAAATAAGCCCTTGTAGCCAGTTTGCCCTTTAATTTAATTTTTCAAAAATTGACCGTGTTTTGGCTCTTATATATCAGCACAAGCCACCATTTTCCATCAGCTATTTTATATATATTTACATAATGAGTGATTACAAATACTTTAAGACCCTTACCACACACCCCCGCCCCTCGTAATATACCGTTTGACTCATATAGATCGATTGTTTTCATAATATTTAATTTCCACTATAGATTTAAAACAGATTTACAAATAATCTAATTAAAAATAATATGCCACCCTTATTTTACAACTTCAACCCTTAATATACCCTTTACAGTAAAAATGCTCGGATTTCTTTCAAAGCATTTTTAAATAACCCCATACATTTTTTTCCACAAAAGATGCCTCAAAATTCTAAAAATTTAAAACAGAAATTTTAACATACCAACGAGAGAAGTACTGTGGAATCTCATTTCCAGCGAATTTAATCCTACTACCTCAAACTTGTTCACCAATATTTTCTTGAATATCAGTAGATAACTAACTATCTTTAGTATTATCAAAACTTAACCACAGCCCTCCACTTTTATTACTTTTAGAAATAGAAATACTTACTCCAGTTTCAGTTCTATTAATACTTGTTTGGATTACTTGTTTAAACGGTTCACTATCTACATTTTTATTCTTTTTTATTCTTTGCATGATAACATTCCTTCCCACGGAATTCGCATAACTTTTATTAATAATTGGTCTCGTAATTGGTGAACTTGTATTAATATTTTTCTTAATATCAATAAGAATCGAAATTTTCTTGTATTAAAGCGTCTACTTTTTTTCTGTATTTCCGCGTTTTTCTTTATTACAATTTCCAACAAAAAAATTACATATTCTAAATTATACTGATCTTCGTTTCTTCCTTTTTTTAGTTCCTTTAAAATCTTCTCCTTCGCTTGCTTTATTAATTGTAACGTTTTTACCTACATTGGTCGTATTCTGAACACAATCACCATTATAACCACATTTTTTGACATACACTCATGACATGCACATTTCTAAATTAGATTATACAAATTAACTCCTTGTGGATTAACAATTTCACAAACCGGATGGAACTTCTAACAACCCAATATATTGCACTTTTACTTTCATTAAATTTCTCGTTACAAATTTTGCACATACTGACATCCGCCATAGCGCACGCCAAATCCAAATTATTCGTCCGATGGAAAACATTCAAACGCCAATCGACCTTAATAGGCGAGGAGAATGTAAAGTCATAAAGAAAATAATTTTATTACCTTACTATTTCTAGAATTGTTAGGTACTAATAGTTTGATTAGAAAATTTCAAAATGAAATCGTTGAAAATGAATTTCACTAATGAAATGAAATGCGTTATGTTGGAAATATTTTATATTTCACATAAATGAAGAAATAATATCCAATAAATTCATAAAAACATAATCAAACAGACATCAGTCTCAAAGAACAAGATTTTTTAGGTACATCAAAATTTAAGAACATTGAGAAATTGCTGAATAATTCGATTTGAGTCAAACCATAGTGTAAAAAATTTTTCCGAAAAAGTTATACGTCATAGAAAATTAAATCATCATGGCGTGGATGAGAAAAAATGGCTTTGAAGAAGTGTTATCCGTTTTTGAAATAGCAAAAACAAAAATCCAAAAAAACAGTTTTATTAAAGTATCTAAAACTTTTTTAAAAAAATCTGTATCTGTTCACATAAACGAGATCCACATGCTGTGTGAAAAACAAATGAATCATTTTGGATAATCATACAAAACTACTATATATAATATGGCACACGGTGGGGCCCTTCGCAAGAACGGCGTATCATATGACAATACATAAAACCACACACTGTTGTTACCTTTATAAATTTCATCATAGTACTCTTCATAATCAGTAGTATAATCTTCTTCCGGTTCTTCGTTTTGTAATTTGGGCGCATTGTTTTGCTTTGCGATCACAACTTTTTTTGGCGAACGCCCGTCAATGAAAGTAAAAAATAAGGTTTGCGCTAATAACGCTGCCAAATAAAAATGTAAACAATTCATTTCTAAAATCACAGAAAAGTCTATATTGCTTTGAACATTAAAAACTGACTTAATGATTGCAAGCAATAAACAATATTTAGAAAACACAACTTTCAATTTTTTTTTATAATTTACTGATTAAAGATTTTATTGGACTTGGATATTCAGAAGAACCCCGAACTCCGGAGTGTCTCGTTTGAATGCTCGAACTAATTAGGAAGAGAGCAACATTTCTTTATATCTAACAGTGTTGCGGGGTTCAAGGGGAAAGTCTTAATAATGACATAAAATTATTCATTAATATGTGACATATTTTTTGTTTCTACTTCCCACTTTTTTCTAAATATAATTAAATCAAACATCTTGTAATGTTTAACAATAAAATTGTTAATTATAAGGAGTTTAATAATAATAACACTGTACTGAAATTAAAGAAAAATTGAAAATTATATTTTTTATTAAATCCTCTAATACGTTTTTTAAAAAAATAATACAAAATTCTTTCTAACAGCAGATAATTTAGATGGTAAATCACCCATAATTTTAGCTATATTTCCTCGTTTCATGAAAAACCGTTGTAAATTAAATTACAAGTTAAAAAAATAAAAAAATAGGTGCCTATCATGTATTCTCATGACAATATGGATATTAATGGGTGGATCAAGTAAATATATTGAAGTAAATAGAGAGACCGCCGCAGGTAACAGTAGAAATATAATTAATTTGCGAGTTAATTTGAATCTATTTTCATCAATGATTCTTCATTTTTCAGGTAGTAATTGTTAAATAACATTTTTTGCTGATTCTTCTATATCAAAAGACAAACTTCCTTCTGAATCGCTCATTTCTATTTAAAAATTACCGTATAGATCACCGAACAGAAATATTCTTCAAATTGTTATTTTATTGGTTGCTAAGGAATTGCTAAAAAATACGCACTTGCTTGCTACGCGATACTTGCTTGCAATACTAATTTATTTTGAATGTCTTCTGTAATATACACTAGCAGATACAATTTTGTATCTTATTCGGATCGTAATCAATCATTATGGTCCATGACGTGTTATAATAATCTTCATGACTAGTACCTTATAACATTTATAACTATTTTCTGCAACCGTCAAAAAGAGCTCAATTTTAATACTAATATTTCTCAATAAAGTGGACAATTTTTATACAATAAAAAAATGAATTTGTTGCTAGGCAACATTGACACTATTTTTTTCCTAGAAGAAAAAGTAGGTACTTTTTCTCCTACTGTACAAAATGTCTAGATAATTTATAGTTTAATAATTTTTTATAATAATTGCCTTGGTTGAAGAAAAAATAGTATGTGTTATTCGGATTATAAGTACTTTGTTGAATTCGCAATATTTGAATTAGGTCGGCTACTCTGCGCTTCGCCTCGCAAACGCAAACATATTGCTCATCTGACAAAGTGACACTTTTAACACAATATACTTTTAACACAATATCCTAATACCACAATATACTACAATAAACTTGTAGTTTTTAAAATAAATAAAATATATCTAGATTTTCTTGAATATATTTTTTTAATATACATTTCAGGAATTCCTAAATGAAAAAAGAACAAATAAAATTCCTACCGACAAAAAGTTACAACAAGTGTAAAGAATTATGTCAACATAATAATAAAAAAACAAAGTTGCAAACTAAGGTTCGTGAAAATTAAGTGGTATTTATGTAAAAAAACATCCACATGTCTATGTATTAAATGTAGTCCAAATACGATTTATCTATCAGTATCCAAATACAAATGTTTAAAACTCACAGTTACTTAAAATGCAAGAAGTTTTATAAAAGAACGAATTTCTAAACACTGTTCTATTCAGTTTATTTTTAACATGAAATCTAGAGAACTTTTTGAGTCACCTTGTATAAAAGCTTCAGTAAATTAGAATTTAATGTACAACAAGGAAGTAATGCATGCATGTACTTATGCTGGATATATTATGACGTAAGATTTTTTATTGATTGCTATTCCAGATTAATTAAGTAATATTGGGTCAAAGACTTTAAAAACATCTGTAAGAAAGATACTGTTTTTGTAATTAAATTTAAAATATACCTAACATTTGTTATTGCAGATACCAAAAACAAATTGGCTTAAAAATTAATTCATGTAATACAATAAATAATTCAAATTGTATACATTTTGAGCTCTATTGTTGTAATCATTGTTATTTTTCTGGTTCTTGTTATTAAGACAATATGTAAAAACAACGAATCTATACATATCCCGTATCTATACATCACATTTAAGAGGGGGATTTGGCGGTCTTTTAGTTTTACCCGGGGGGAAATCAACCACAGAATATGTCACAAAAACTATTTTGGAGGCGGGCGTTTTTTTTTTAATAAAACAGTATGTTTTTATTATTTTAGCTACATTGTGATATAGTACTGTTTACTATTATATTGTACTATTGTACTTTCTACATTATAGTCCTTTTTACTTCTCTCGTATTCTAATTAAGATTCAGCAAATTAACCATTTTTCTAAACGTTTTGGCCTCCAACGGATAGGCCATTACAATTTTTATAAAACCTTTGAACTTTAAACAAGTATTGTAATCAGGATCTGAAAAACTGCTGCACCATCAAAGTTAGACCTCTTTTTGCTGTCGCTCAAGGAATAAAATGACGATTATTATATTCCATTCAAATACTACTATTTGATTAAAAAAAATAAAAAAAAAAATAAAACAAACTTCAAACTACTATTTGAAATGCTCTAAAATGAGCGATTATACTGATTATTTCATTCCTATCACAATACTGTACTTGAAATCACAGCTTTCTATATATTAGTCCGACAACAACCCGTTGCCATTTCTACGGGGCCTATTACAGCGATAACACCTCCCGTTGCTATAGTTACTTTATATAGATGATAATAATTGTAATGTACATATACCTATTTAGATATCCATGAAACAAAATATGTAAACAATATATTAGCTATTGAACAAATCTGTCATCTCAAAAATGTCGAACAGACGATTTGGAGAGATTAAATAACGTTAAATAATAACGTTAAATAGTATAGTCAATATTAATAACGTTAAATAGTATAGTCACGAAATAATCTTTAAAATACAACTCGGGAAAAGATTATTGTTATCGGTAATTTTGCATTTTAATGCACTCAAACTACGTTTCCTAAAGCAATTTTACTTGTCAAATTGGCAGACAAAAAACCTCGCGTACCGCTCGGTTTTTTGATCCTTCAATTTGACTCGTAAAATTGCTAGGCAACGTAGTTTTCGTATAAAATTCAAAATTACCGATAATAATCTTTTCCCTTGTTATATTACATATGAAAATCGCACAACTATTTAAGCAACCAATAGAATGGCCGCATTTAAGCTTGTTGCTATAGTTACAATTGATCAACATCAATATTTTTTGGAAATATTTTGAAAATATTTAAAATATTTCCGATGTCACAATGAAAGGTGTTGTCAAAATTAATTTATTGGAAAAATTGGTAACATTAAATGAATCCAACAAATATATCAGAAAAACTAATTAAAATTAAAAACACAGTGATTGTAAGTAGTTTGTTGTTGGTTTCCAACGGAAGCAGAAGTGGAAGTCGAGTAAGATAGATGAAAAACTAAGATAGATGTAGAATGGAAATATCTAGTAGTAAAATGTCATTATAATTTATTAAATATTTTATAAAATATAACATCAATTAAGAGTTGTGCGATTTTCTTACCGAATACCATTCGTACAAAAATTAATTCCGAAAATTTTTTATCGCTTACACTCATGCATTAGTTAGCGTGAGGAAATCTGCCCGAGTCGCAGACGAGGGCAGATTTCCACGCCAACTAATGCATTCGTGAGCTTAAAAAAAATTTCTGGAAATAATTTGTGCACTTATGGTATTACATGTGACAATCCGATTCATGTTCTAAATGTTACTCTGAGAAACTAAAAAGAAGGCTATTATTACGACAAGAAACCTAGATATGCTATTGTCGCTGTCAGAAATGTTTGATTGTCGCTGTCAAAAATGTTCGATTGTCGCTGTCAAAAATGTACGATTGTCACTGTCAAAAAAATGAAACGTTAACAAGAATAACGAAATTTAATACACTTAATAATACTTAATTAATGATAGTTATTAACATTGCAATTATTGTATACAATTTGCGTTCCTTGCCTAGTACTTGCACTAGTAGCATTGTAAACTGCATTGCTTGAAATTGTTAGCTTAGCTTATGAATTACAAATGTATTTTGTCACTTTGACATACAAAATACAAACAGAAAAAGATACAAACTGTATACAAAAAAGGCACCTTGATTTTATCAGATTTTATCATTATAAATTATTCATTGGATTGTCTTGTCGAATACAACTCGTGGCAGCAATCTTTTGGTAATTTTTACCAGTCAGATTAACTCGTAGCTGTTGCCTCTAGACAATCACCACTCGCGCTGAAGCGCTCGTGGCGATTGTCGTCGCAACAGCTACTCGTTATCTATCTGACAGATAAAAATTGCCGGCAAGATAGCAGCCACTTGTTGTATTATATATGACAATCAAATTCATGTTCTAAATTTTAATCTGAGAAACTAAAAAGAAGGCTATTATATCGACAATAATATCTAGATATACTATTGTCGCTGTCAAAAATGTTCAATTGTCGCTGTCAGAAATGTTCGATTGTCAGTGTCAAAAATGTTCGATTGTCGCTGTCAAAAAAATTAAAAGAAATTAACAAGAAAGCTATTTAATACACTTAATAACACTTAATTAATGATAGTTATTAACAGTGCAATTATTGTATACAATTTGCGTTCCTTGCCCAGTACTTGCACTAGCAGAATTTGGAACAGCAGTGCTAGAAATTGTTAGCTTAGCTTATGAATTACAAATGTATTTTGTCACTTTGACATCGAGGCTACGTAGAAGGCTCTCCGGTGACTCTGGCAACCGATCATCAACCGCTCAAGTGGCTTCTAACACTGAAGATTCCTACCGGCAGGCTTGCTCGATGGGCCTTGCTGATTCAAAACTATGATATTCAAATTCAGTATCTGCCCGGAAAACCAAACGTCGTTGCCGATATATTATCTCAGCCATTTTGTATATTGTCCGATGACCTAAATATATGTTTGGTTTCAGTCCAATTTCAAGGACGTTCACCTGATGAATGCCGCGCTGAACAACTAATCGACCCAGAATTACAGAAAATCATTATGTCATTCGAGAATTGCAGCAAGCCCGATGATTTTTCCACCTGGGCCTTATTGAACCATTGACTTTGCCATTTTGCAATTTTCATTTTGCGTTTTGCAAATTTTGAAAAGTAATATTTTTCTCTGTTGCACCAAGCTACTGCAAAACATTTGTTTTGTCAGTTTTGCAATTTGCACTTTGCATTAATTTTTTGACAACAATAAATATAAATTAAATAAATATAATAAACAATAATAGTATATTAAACTCGCCAGCAAGTTTCCAGTATCTTCAGGCCATCGTACAAAACGTTGTAGCAGATTATCAATAATTACTCCAACAACCTTATTAACTTTTCTGCAAACTGTTGCTTTATCAATACCATGAATTGGAGCTATTCCATGATACTGAGCTCCATTTCCTAACCAGTGTAAAGTTATAAGTAATTGCTCTTTAGCACTCAAAGCTTTATTTCTATTATTAACTTTTTCTAAATAATGTCTGTAATGTTTGAATATTACCGCGATACAGATGGAGAGGAACGTGCGCAGGCGCCGTCAATGGGTCCCGATCAGCAGCAAGCGGTACAAGGGGCCTCTGGCGCTATGACCGCGATGGCAAACACATGAATTGTAGTTAAGACAAATAAAGTGTATGTTGTACGTTTAATGAGAATTTTAATTGAGATAACCAAATATCACATTGGCGACGAGGTCAAATTGAGCTATTGTGCGGGATTAAAAGCGGCATCGAAAAAGTGGCAAAATTAATTGTGACACGTGGCACACCGCGTTCTAAATTGAATAATGACGAGTCGTACGAGCTTAATTGGGGCGATCATAGAGTACAATGCAGAAGACGACTGGACAGTGTACATGCAAAAACTCAAACAGTATTTTACTGCGAATCAAATATTGACAGAAGAAATTCAAGTGGCAAACGCTGCTAAGTTTGATAGGGATGGCAACCTACAAATTGCTGAGGGACTTATGCTATCCAGATCTACCAAAAACCAAGAAGTTCAAAGAACTGCCGGATTTATTGACCGTTCAGCCCACAGATCTCTGCGTTCAGAGAAAGAAGGAAGTTCTACCAGGCGGAGCAAAAAGAGGAAGAAGTCTTGGCTGAGTGGTACGCGAGAATAAGAAGCTTGTCCGTAAACTGCAAATTCGGTAACACCCTCGAGCATCAAGGACAGATTTGTGTCGGGCATGAAGGCTGGCAAGTTTTCGACAGGTTATGCGAGGAAGACGAGAGCAAAGACTTAAAGAACATCGTACAGTTGGCCGTCAAAAAGGAGAACACCAATCAAAATGCAAGTAAAATTAGCGAGGTTAACGTCATTCAAAATAGTTTTAGACGAGATCACCAAGGAAGCTCAAGGCAGCGAGGTCAACAAAGCAGCTATGCCGGTCAGCCGGAGCAAGGAATGCAGAGAAGAGCAACAGGGGGCAATAGGGACGATAAGTGCAAAGTGTGTAAGAAGGGGCATAGAGGACTGTGTAAGTACAGTAATTATGTGTAGAAATTGTAAAAGAGTCGGTCATTTGGAGGTCGCGTGTCAAGAACGGCATACATATCAAAACTTTGTAAAACGGCGAAAATGCGGAATATGCTGACACGAGCATAAATTGGGAAGCGGAGATATTTAGTTTAGATAACCTTGAACATGTAAATCCTCATAAAGTTAAAGTTTGTATCGAGAATACTGGACACGATGTAGCGATTGACACGTAAGCGTCATTAACATAGACACTTTTAACAAGCATTTTTCTAATAGTGTGATAATGAAAGATAATTTAGTATTAAGGAGTTTTACAGGAAATTTCGTGAAACCTCTAGGCTATTTGAATGGTATAACGATTTTTAACGGATTTAAAAAACGGGCTAAATATTACATTGTAGAGGGAGTAGGTCCTAATTTGTTAGGCAGGGATTTCTTAAAAAAAATTAATGTAAAATTTAATTTTAGTAACATATGTCATGTAGCTAAAATAGAAGAAGAAATCATGAGAAAGTTCTCTAGCGTATTCAGTAAAGAAATATGTAGATTTAGATATAGTAAGGTCTCATTACAGATTCTGCCGGACACCAAGCCATTTTTTTTTAAACCAAGACCTGTACCTTTGACTTACCGCAGAGAGATCGAACGGCAATTAGAACAGATGGAACAGGAAAGCATTTTGGAACCATGCAACGCATCCGAATGGGGCACACCAATAGTGACAGTGAAGAAATCAGATGTCGTCCTTAGAATTTGTGGAGATTATAAGGTAACGCTCAACAAATTTCTAGAAAAGAACACATATCCATTACCTAGGGTAGAGGACATATTTGCAAAATTGAATGGAGATCAATCGTTCACTAAGCTAGGCCTCAACAAAGCGTACAACCAGTTCGAATTAACGGAGGAGTCCGAGCGAATAGCTGCATGGAGCACTCACAGAGGCGTTTTCAAAGTTAAACCGCTGTCGTTTGGAGTAACAGTAGCCAGTTCAGTATTTCAGAAAGCAATCGAGCAGCTGTTTCAAGGGATGGACCAAATAGTAAACTTCGTAGACGATATATTAGTAATCGGAAACAGTACGGAAGAGCACGTGAGCAACCTGGAAGAGGTGCTTCGAAGATTGCAGTCCGCAGGTTTGACTTTGAAAAAGGATAAATGCGAGTTTTTCAAAAAATAAGTTGAATATTTGGGCCACAACATCAGTAGCGCAGGTTTGAAGAAGACAAACGGCAAAATAAAGGCTATTGTGAAAGCACCACGACCATCCAACGTAACGCAGGTAGAGCGTACGTCGGATTGGTTAACTACCATTCCAAATTCACCCCCAACTTGGAAAAAGTACTAAATCCAGTGTACAAATTACTTGCAAAGAATGCCAAATTTATCGTATAGACGGTGATCGGAAAGTGAGTAGCGAGATTATAGATAGTGATAACAGTGAAAGCAGCAGTGATAGCGAAAGCAGCGATAAAAGCGAAAGTGGTGAGCGCTGTTACATTGTGGTGAACTACGATAAGAACGAAGTTGCGGAAAAAGCGAAAAAAATAGAGCAGACTACTCGGCCAAGAAGAATACCCAAAAAGCCTCAAAGATAAGAGTAATCGGTGGTTGCGTAATGGACAAATGATAATCGGTCAATCGCAACGAGCATAGCATTTCAATATTCATGTTGTTAATGTACAAACATGTAAATTAAAATTCTCACAATTGTTGTAAAGTTTGTGAGTGTAGAACGAACAGGTTCATATTTGTTTAATGTATGTAAAAGTTTTTAAATGTAAACGTTAGGGAATCCATTAAGGTTACAACAACATACCCCTATTATTTGTAAATGTATGTACAAACATATGAATTAAAATTCGCAGATAGTCAAGGGGGTTCAAAACCAAGGATGGAGAGATGTAATGATTACATATTACCGCGATACAGATGGGGAGGAACGTGCGCCGTCAATGGGACGCGATCAGCAGCAAGCGGTACAAGGGGCCTCTGGCGCTATGACAGCGATGGCGAACACATGAATTGTAGTTAAGACAAATAAAGTGTATGTTGTAGGTTTAATGAGAATTTTAATTGAGATAACCAAATATCACAATGTCCAATGTTCGAAAGTATAAAATCAACTTGTTCAAAGCTCATTCTAAAAGTTTGTTTGAAAGAAAACTCGCTACTCAAGTGAAAATTAACTCGTTTTTTGTACTTTTTTCTTATCGCCACTCTATCATTATTCTCACCATCTTCATCGCTATCGCTGGAAAATAAAATCAATCGGTTCATTTTTATTGTAAATACGATTTTATTATTTGCAAAATATTTGAAAACGTTTTCAAACTTGACAGATCTATTTTCAAATAATTTTGATAGTGCAACACAAAGCCAAACTAATATGAAAAAAGCTTTTCAAAATCACTTTGCTTTTGGTTTTGTAATTTTCAAATTTGCAAAATATGGTGCAAGAGAAAATCATTTGAAAAATGCAAATTGCAAAATTGCAAAATCAATGGTGCAATAGGGCACTGGACTTCCCGCGGATACATAATGAGAAGAGGAAGCCCAGCTTGTGATACCTTCGTACAAACGAGAAATGGTGATGAAAGAACACCACGATTCAGATACCGCGGCACATTACGGAATCGAGCGCACTATCCAACGAATGTCCTTCTAAATGGGTGGAGGCTGTTTGCAATGAAAGCAGCCACTTCCGAAGAATGCGCGAAGTTACTGATATGCGATTTGGCGGTGATTAGTGATAATGGCCCTCAATTTGTCACGGAAATAATGCAACAGGTTGCCTTTAGTTTCGGGATGAAGCAGAATCTCATTCCGGTTTACCATCCGCAATCGAATATAGTGGAAAGGAAAAATCGCGACCTGAAACCTCGTCTTGCAATGTTTGTGGGACCTAATCATACCAAATGGGCGGAAAAATTTCATGTCATTTGTTTTGCGCTAAATACAGCCCCCCATTGCAAAGCTACTGGGTACACGGCCGCCTACTTAGCTTTTGCTTGGAACCTACGTGCTCCCGACGATGTCGACAGAGATTTCAAAGCAATAGTGGAATCTGAAAATTTCATACCCGAGATAACACCTTATTTGAAAAGCTATGTTTAAACTTTCGCAGTGACGCGTGATACGAACGAGTGCCAACAAGATCGGCAGAAATTCTATGCTGACAGGAGCCGACGTGATGCACCGGTGTTTTTGGCAGGAGAGAAGGTTTAGGTGGCAACTCATCACCTTAGCAATAAGGCTCAGAGACGAAGCTCGAAATTGATGCCAAGACGTATGTCATCATGCAGCAACGCTCGCCTACCACTTACGAAGTTTCTGATACACTGAACTTGACAGTACCAGTTGGAGTGTACCATCAGTCTGCTTTAACAAAGGTGGTCGGTAATAAAAATGCCGTACCTGTACAGCCAATCTGAAAACGTGGGCGACCTAAGAAATTAGAGCCCTCGTCACCACATTCTAGTTTCACCGCTTTCAGCACGGAAACTAGAGGGGAAGTATGTAACAAGCGCCCCACGTCCGGCCCTGTGCAAACGACTCAGTCTGTGGTAAGCAAACGAAAGTGGGAAAGGAGACGAGCCATTGAGACTAGCACAACGAGGTGATCAACACGCGTTCCTGCATTGTTACAATTTTTTGGTTTCAACTTATACACTCAGGTGCAAAGAAATCGAACAAACTTTAAATTCAACTATAATTTTTTTTTCAGAAAACATAAAAAAAATTTAAAACAAATATTAAATAAAACACAAACGTAGAGTATAATCGAACCGTTTTTTTATTCTATTTTTTTATGCGTAAATAAAAAAAATGAATCCTACTTATTTATCATCGCATTTGCGTTCGTCAAGACAATAAGTTAGTCTAATATTTTAATGCTTATCTTTATGTAGACAATTTAGCGCGCTTATTGATCACAAGTAATTAGTTCTTTATAAGTTTTATCGACCATAATGGCTTTATCAGAAACAGATGCGGCAAGAGCAGTAGCTTTAGTTCATGATGGAAGAAGTCAGCATTATGCAGCTCAAGTTTTAGGTGTATCTCGTTCTGTGGTTCAAAGAACAGTTCAACGATTTAATGAAACTGGCAGCTACACAAGAAGACCAGGAACAGGCCGAAGAAGAGCTACCTCTGAACGTGATGACAGGTTTTTAGTATCTTTGATATTGCGCGACAGACATATGACTTCCGTTCAGGCTGCAAATCGAGTTGCAGAGGTACGAAATGTGAATGTTAGCAGGTGGACAGTTCGACGACGATTTGTGGAAGCAGATTTAATGGCAAGAAGACCGGCTGTATGTCCACAGTTACTTGTACAACACCGTAGAGCAAGACTAGCTTTTGCTCGCGATCATGCAAATTGGAATCTCGTGGATTGGAGCAACGTATTGTTTACAGATGAATCCAGATTCTGTTTAAGATCTCCTGATGGTCGAGAAAGGGTGTGGAGAAGGCAAGGTGAGCGATTTGCGGCCTGTAATATTGCTGAAAGGATCAATTATCGAGGTGGTTCTGTAATGGTTTGGGCGGGTATAAGTTGTGAAGCTCGTACGGACTTAGTGGTTGTTGATGGTGCTAGTCTAACAGCAGTGAGGTACATAGACAACATTTTGGAAGAATATGTGACCCCTTTTGCACCATTCATAGGTCCAGATTTTATATTAATGGACGATAATGCCCGCCCACACCGGGCTAGAATTGTCAATGAGTACCTAACTGAAGTCGGTATTGTACGCATGAATTGGCCAGCTTGCAGTCCCGACCTAAATCCAATCGAACATCTTTGGGATAGATTAGGTAGACGGATTCGAGCTTTGGTTCCACGTCCACAAAACTTGGCAGAGCTTGCTAGAGCGCTTCGGGAGGAATGGGACCAAATTGACCAAAATGACGTAAGAGCTCTGATTGAATCAATGCCCAGGCGTATGCAGGCTGTTATTTCTGCTCGAGGTGGAAACACTCGGTACTAATTTTAAGTTAGTATCATTTATTTATAAAATACTGTTAATTTTGTTTTTATGCGTGACGATTACTTTCTATAAAACGTTAATTTTTTTGTTATTAGTCAATTAAATATATTTATTTTTTTGGTAAAATATTCTTTTATTGTTCCTGGTAATTAATCTACTTTTTAAAAACAATTTAAAAAACTTTATTTTTAAAAATGTACTGTTTAATTAAAAATATTTAGATGGTTCGATTTCTTTGCACCTGAGTGTAGTTGTTAATTGCGATATTTTGTAATATAGTCACTTCCAAAGGTTTAGTGCGTTTATTATTTCATAACACAAAGTCGAATTCACTGATTTAAGTACATCGCGGCTTATAGTTTTCAATAATTATAGATACAAAATGATTCATAAATATTTCAGCTAGTAATAGTGAGAGATTAGAACCCATGGCTAAACCAGTTTTTTGTTTAAAAAATTTTCTATTAAATTGAAAAAATTGTTATAATGTGAGTTCTAATAACAAACATAAGTTTTCAAAATGAACAATATCTAAATGAGTGATTTTTAATTAATTTACTGCAAACTGATGATACAATACTTTGAAAAAGATAAGAAACATCAAAATAAACTAAAAAGGAATTATCGGGTATAAATAAATTTGTAAGTGATTTACATAATTCTACAGAGTTCTTTTGAATGAACGTTTGGAACGTAATTAATGTGGCCAAAAAGTTGTTTTATTTTATGCCAAACTAAACCTCTTATTTCGTCTTTGTTTGCTAAATTTTTTTAATTATAAATAATTGTTTCACATTCTACCCCTAAATTTTCAAAATGAAGAAACTTTAGGTATATTAAATTTAAGACCTTTGTTTAATAAAGAAGTTTCTGCATGTGAGAAATTTGAATTAGTTAAATTAAGAACACGATCAAAAATGTTTGTGTTAAAATAATGTTCAAATAACAAACAGAGCAAATAGATCGTTCTTTTGAAATACGAGTCAACGAACATTGCACTGAATAAAAAGTAGTATGTTTATAGCTCGCACTAATGGCTATTGACTTTAGTCTTTCTACCGCATGGGCCTACGTTTTAACGTGGAATCCGAACCACGATCCTCAGCTATTTGGTATTGAAGTGATACAGATTGCCTGCCGTCAGGCGTTATCTTTTTCGCTAGACTCATTTCGACTATTAATCTCCCATGCAGATTTCGCGAATACCTCCCCACTCACTAATTTATGTACAGGTATGGGTGTGTGGGTCAGAGTTCACTCGACAGTCCTTTTCGTTCAGAATCTTGGCTGTGAAACTACCATTTAAGTCTTAGCTATCATTTAGAATTACCTAGTAAAACTTGTAAATCCTCATAGTTCTGCCAGAGCCTTATGGTTTTCTACCTGGTCTGCAGGTAAATATATTGTTTTAAGTAATTGGTTCTAATTATAAATATTGTGTTTTCTGTAAAGGAGTTTGACACTGGCTTCACCTCGTGTCTGTTTCTTTTCGGCACCATTTTGAATTGTGTGTAATATTGGATATATTGCAGGTTTATTATTTGGGTCTACTGACCAGCTATTGTAATTTTACTTGCATTATAACGTTGCCAAGGCCAAAGTTTGTTTAATTTTCTTGCCAACTACCGTTTTTGTTACAACTTGGTGCCCAACGTGGGGCAAGAATCCTTTGTATTACCGAACTAGAGACAATTAAAGACGTTCGGTATGCAGCATTCACCAAAATCTAAAGGCGGCTACAAATGCTGGCGCTTCTTGCCCCGGTCAACTATCTCATCTCTCGACAGAAATGAAATACTTTCAACCACAGTTTGTAATAAACTATTAATTCTAGGTTTTTAATTTACTCAACTTTTAGTAAACTGACTAGTAAATTGTATTATCACTATTGCTTTTTTTTGTATTACTAAAACCGAGACTTCGAAATAAAACTAGTCAATACCATATTTTATTTCCAAATCAAAATACAAATAGTTTTCTATGACCACAATTTTTATTTAAACATGCTAAAATTCTAGAATTTACTTCATTTGTGGTTGATTTTTGAATAATATTAGAATCTAATGATGCAATGTATTCATACCCAAGTCAGGGCGTGATACTTACGCCCTCGCTAAATCCTTCCGACCTATTAGCTTGACATCTTTCATGCTCAAAACTATAGAAAAAAAAATGCTAGACATACATATAAAGGTCGAAGCATTTCCTATTAATCAGAAAAGTGCTGTGAGCTGAGTATACACGAACTTACGCACAGGATCGAACAGACTCTGGACAGCAAAGACATTGCATTAGACGTCTTTTTGGAAATAGAAGGAGCTTTTAATAACAATTCATTTCAATCAATTACAAGAGCTGTTGAAAATCGAGGGGTGGGCCGGTCTGTTGTAAAATAGATCAAGTCTGCGATAAGAGACAGGATTATCAGAGGTTCTTTGGGACAAGTAACCAAGGTGGTGTCGACTACCAGAGGTGCCGAGAGTTGCCCACAAGGGGGAGTTCTTTCTCTACTACGGTGGAGCCTGGTAATTGACAGACTCCTTAGGAAACAGAAACAAAATGGAGTACACGAGCAAAGCTATGCAGATGACATAACGATCTTGGTAAGAGGCAAGTTCGGAAGAGTGATAACAAACCTTATGCAACAAGCCCTTACCATAGTGGAACGTTGGTGCAACGCCGAAAAACCTTTGGTAAATCCAAGCAATACTTCGGTAGTGGCTTTCACAAGGAAAAGAAATCTTCTAGACATGAGGAGACTTAAATTGTGGAGACGGGAATTTCAAATGAGCGGCAAAGTTAAATATTTGAGATTGATTTTACACACCAAATTGAACTTCAAATTTCATGTGAAAAAAATCACCAGCAAGGCCACTAAGGTCCTATGGGCCTGATTAGGAAAACATTGAGACCAGAAATGGTACTCTGGGTATACACCAAAGTGATAATTTCTACAGTAACATACTGCTCTTCAATCTAGTGGGAACAAGCTCAGAAAAAAATTAATCAAAAAGCTAGGCAGTCTAGGCCATAGAAGCACTGCTAGATCTTCCTTCATTGCACTTAGTGGTGGATTCAGAAGTTCTGATAAAATCTTTCAGACTAGTGACAAAGTATGGGACCAAAACTTCAAGGAGAGGGTACCATAGAGAAATAGTTCAACAACTAAGAAATAACCATATGCTAATCATGCATGCAGATAGAACCAGCACAATCCTGAACCTTCAGAAAGCTTTCCGGGTGATCGTACCGCAATGGGAAACGTAGATTGTATCTTTATGACTTGACACAAATGTATGTATATATGTAATGTTTGGTTAATAAATATCTATCTATCTATCTATCTATCTATCAAAAGATCTGATGCAAAGGAAAGAAACCGTCTGGTACATGAACGGCTCCAAGACCAAAATTATTACTGAATCAGGGGTCTGGGGTGAGGGGAATGGCTTTAGCATAAACCTAGGCAACCTGAGCACTGTGTTCCAGGCTGAAATTACAGTAATGTAATTGTGCCGCCTGTGCCAAAGAAATGAAAAGGAGGTCCTATAAAAATAGAAAGATCCACATTACTGTCAGCCAGGCAGCATTAAGAGCTCTAGACTCAGTAGCAATACACTCTAAAACAGTGAAATGCTGTGTGGACTTGTTAGTCTCGCTAGCGGATCACAAAACAGTTACCCTTCTATGGGTGAGAGGACATAAAGGCCTCGGAGGTAATGAAAAAGCGGATCTATTAGCAAAAAGGGGAATTACCTCTAATAGATCCTGAACCAATCAGTAGATTGGCACACAAGTCTGCAAGAAGTATTATTAAAGACCTACTAAGAGATAAACATATAAAACACTGGATGAGGGTATCTTGACTGAGACAATCATGATTATTCATAAACGGACCAGCCAAATAAAAAACAAAAGAATTAGTACAGCTGAGCAGAAATCAGCTGCGGTGGACAGTGGAACTACTGACAAGACAGTGCTCACCGATCAAACACCTCACCAACATTGATGTGAAGAATAATCCTGACTGCATGATGTGTGGCGAAGAGGAGAAAACCTCTGAGCACATACTATGTGAATGCCCGGCTCTTGCAAGCAGTAGGTTTTTGATCTTCAGGGCAACATTCATTGATCCGGAGATAGTCAAAGCAACATCTGTAGGACATAGTTCTCTATTCTCAGTGAGTTTCAGTGCAATGGGAGCCCACCATACCCCGTAAAAAAATAATGCAAATGTGGAAATTAATTCTTTTCTGAGATCTTCTCTGGATCTAATCGAATACTTATAAATTTTGTTTTTGATATGATCCCAAAGAAAAAAATTGCATGGAAATAAATCCGGAAATCACGCAGGCCATCTTCAAAGGCCAAATCGCCCAAACCACTTATCTTCGAATGTATAATGGCTTAATAAGGTCTTTAAAAAATACTTCAGCTTGTGGTGAGGATGAAATTCCATCTAAATTAATCAAAGCATCTGCTAATATTATTTCTAAGCACCTTGCATACTGCAATAATCTTTCTCTCACTACTGGTATTTTTCCAGATGACTTAAAAACAGCAAAAATCAAACTTATATTTAAAAGGGGTAAAATCGATTAACTTCAGAATTATATCCCCTTTGCATTGTTATCAAATTTTAGCAAAATACATGAAAGAATTATCCATCACAGAATAATATTTTTCATCGATAAACATGACTTGCTTATGAACAATCAATACGGTTTTCAACAAGGCAACAATACTTCAATCAACAAGGCAACAATACTTGCTAAATATTCTGCTTTAGAAAAAATTATTCAGTCACTGAATGATGGAAAAATGAGTGTATTAATGTGTATTGATCTATCAAAGGCCTTTGATAAAGTAAATCATGATTTGTTGCTTCATAAACTCGAAGGACTAGGTGTAGAAGAACGGCACTAAAATTAATTGAATCATATCTCTCTGAGAGACATCAATATGTTGCTGAAATAAACCCGAAAACTGGAAATACTATAATGTCTAGAAAAGGAAAAATAGAGCTTGGAGTTCCACAAGGTTTCATTTCGGGACCTCTTTTGTATATTCTCTATACAAATGAGCTTCCTTTATGTGTAACTGAAAATGTAACCCAATTCGCGGATGACACATCGACATCTTCTAGTGAAACAACCTTCGAAGATCTCAGGGATAGAATTATAAACACTATTGAAAGCCCTGAAAACTATTTTACAACAAACAATTTAGCATTAAATGTTGAAAAAACACAATTGATTAATTTTAGTTACGCTAAAGAAAAGCAAACTTTAGAAATTTGATTTAGTTTTCAGAAAAACCTAAGAAGCATACCTAATTCAAAATTTCTTGGCTTAACCATTGATTCCCGATTAGACTGGAGACCTCAAATTGACAATCTTGCAAAAAACTTATGAAGTTATATATATGCACGTCGCACAATAAGGTCACAAATTAGCGTCAAAACAGCACTAATGGTACTACATGCTAATGCTCAGTCAAGAATAAGATACGGAATTATTTTTTGGGGAAATTCCGCCGGCTCCATAAGAATTTCCAGACTCCAAAAGTAATGTGTAAGGACAATTTTTAAACTGTAACAAACAAATAGTTGTAAAAACTACTTCCTTAACCACGAAATACTTACATTGCCAAATCTCCTTATCTATGAATCTGTAATCTTTATATTAGAAAATAAAACTCAGCTGTTCACTGATGAGAGCAAGCATAATCACAAAACATAAAACCAATCAAGTATAATTTCACTTACCTACAAAAAAACTATACCTACACTATTGTCAAAATTTACAACAAACTGCAGAACACATTACTAAACAAACCTATAAAATCACAGAAAAGAGACTTAAAGAAACTACTGGTAAGCAAGGCCTATTATACACTGGATGAATTTTTCAGTGATTGTGATTTGTAAAGGTTAATACTATTATATTTTTATATTTTTGGTTTCTCGTCTAGATGTTCTTATCTATATTCTTCTTTTTCATATTTTTATCTTTATTGTCAAAAAACTGTTTTACTTGTTAACTGTAATCTTAATGTTGTTCTTATTTATTTATATTTATTTACATATACTTACATATTACTTACATATATTTACATTTACATTAGTATATATATTATTTTTATTACACATTTATTATAATACGTTTTTAAACTGGGAGAGTGGAAGACCAATTCCTGAATCGAACTCTTTCCAATTATGTACTCTTTATTACATAATAAACTATTACTTACTTACTTATTTATTATTTAACTCATTATTTATATGAACTCCTCAATGTGCTGGTGCTCCATCCATTTGATACCAGCACCATTGCGTCACATGTATTGGTATATTTTACAAAAAATTTGCTACTACTGTTCTTAATATTTCTAAATAACACTTTGTATTTAGGTTTTCTTCATAAATGTGAAACTTTATTCAATTATTCATTATTAAACAAAAAACATTGAAACCATTTTTTTTTCAAAAATTGTCTCTAGTTAAACGTGGATTTTTTTTTGGCCCAATGATGAAATTTTTTTATGTGTTAAACATGGCTTCTTTACTAAATTTAGCTTCGTCAGTTTTTTAAAAGTGGATTTTTTTGAATATTTAACATTAAATGATGTTATTAAAATTAAATTAAAAAAAATATATATACTTACTATTTGTTGGCTCAAACGTGTGTTCAGAAAGAAACGCGTCTATCAAAAAGTGATCGTTTATATATTTATTACAGATATTTATATAATATAATAAATAATAATGCAAATTTGTACACATCACATGAGTTACAATAATCTTGGAATGTAGTATTATTATTATTAAGAATTGATCAACAAATATATCCTATTCGTACCTTATATTTACAATAATTTTGAAAAAATGCATACTTTATTTTGGCATGTACTACTACTTTATGTTATAAATTGAATTTCTTAAAAACGTTCGAGTTTATTGTCTATACAAACTAGTAAATGTTTAAATTTAAATGTACGCGCGCACCCTTTCTACCAAAATCTTGGAAATATAATAAATGTCATTAACCATTTTTTTTTTCTGGTTTCAGAGTCTTTATAAAATGCAAAAATTGTTTGTTATACTTGAAGAACTATTGCACTGAGGCACACAATATTTGACTTGTTTCGGTAGAAAAACTAAACTAATGGTTTCGGTAGAAATGTTGACATACCTTTTTTATCTAAATTATTAAAAAAAATTCAACAACCAAAGATACAAAATTTTTGTATCTTTCTTTTACATTGCTGGACTCTGCAATAAGCGAGAGATTCGGTAGGACACGCAGGAAAGATGTGGTGCATAAAATACATTCAAAATAAAGTCGCACTGCTCCCCTTAAGGGGCTACTACAACTCGCTCCACATAAATGTTAGTTTATGCTATTCTTTTGCAACCAAAGTGGACGTGGGCTGCAGTAGCGACTAGCAATCTGATGGTCCCGGGTTCGAATCCCAGTCAAGAGCAAGGGCATTATGAATTATTTATCACAACAGAGGACAAGTAAATGTTTGTAACTTTTGCATTTTTGCACAAAACTATAGCGCTTCTAATAAATGCAATTGGTTATTTTCATTAAATCAAAATATTTTCTAAAAATAATTATTTGCATTTCATAAAATTGTGCAGCGATAACTTCGACATGCTATGAACTACTATTAATTGCATAAAAGTATATTTAGTACCAGTATTAGACTGGTATATTTAGTTGCATTCTCATTTCCAAAGATGGTGGTGTAAGCAGAGAATTAAATGTTGCCAACAAAAAAGCTATAATATTCCTATTGCAATTTTGTTTTTATTATTAAGTATAATTTATGATTATTTCGGAACTAATGACTGACTTAAATTGTGGCAATTTTGCTCGTACGACTTCTTTTTTGCAATCCATAATACTTAAAATACTGATAATTTTTATATACATAATTGAGATAAAAAATAACCAATGGAGCAGAAAAGTTTTTAAAATAAGAATCATACTGACATCTGTAATCGATATTAAGCTATTGAATTTGTAATTTGAACGCGGCAGGAATTATCGGCTACTGCGGCCCAATTTTGTATGTGATACGATCCTATGATACGAGTACTACGGCGGGGCTTACTTGAACTTTTACGAGGTTTAATATTGTGTATTAAGGATAATACACATAAAAAAAAAATTTAGTGAATTTGATAAAGAAGAACTCTTAATGGCTTTTTAGTATGTGACTAAAAATACGTAAATCTTTTATTACTTTTAATTGTTGGTTGGTTAAATTCGAGATTAAATTAAAACAAATATTAGCAGTCTCTTGCCAATTCTGCGATACCCAGAAAATATACGTTCAGAAGCCCACCAAAAAAGGTTGCTTGTTTTTTAGCATTGGCTGGAACACGGCAAGATGCTGCATCCAATTCTATTTTGCAACATAAAGAATCAATTTTGCGTAGGAGCACTAACTTTAATTTTCATACCTTATGTCGTTCCTATACAATAAAACTAAAATGGTACCTAACTTTGACTGCGATCAACCAAGTACTTCTAAAATTATAATCCAAGTGGCAACGACAAGGTCTTGAATCCTTTGGATTCAAGAAATTAAATTAATTTTTTTGGTTCTAAGTTACCTCCAGTTCTAAGTTACCACCCACCGATGATGCATTTAACCAGCATGTACTGAATTAAGCAAAAACTACTATTTATATAAAGTGTACAACATCAAATGTAATTTTAGATGCATCTATCAATTAAAGATATGGTCCTACAGAATATGGGTAGACAGAAAGTTCAGGAATATTTGAGCCAATACTAAGCACTAAAGATTATGCAGATATCGGCATACCATCTCTTTTATGTATATAAAAATTATCAGTATTTTAAGTTCTTCATCGCATGTCCAAATTATCGCTGCACAATTTTATAAAATGCAAATACTTTAATTAATTTTGGAAAATGTTTTGATACAATGAAAGAACCAATTTCACCATTAGAAGCGCTGTAGTTTTTTGTACAAAACAGCCACTTCTAAGACATAACTTTCTTCGTTTTTTTTTTTTTTTTGTAACAATGTAAGTTACCTAAAACACGAATTTTTGATACTCGCCGCCATGATGGTTCTTCGTGATTTTTCAAATTCGGCACTACTAAAAAGAGTTTTCATTGTTGATTATTGTGGACAATAATGTGCCCTACACAAAATACTAATCTACTAGAACTAATTTAGGGGTTTATATAAGCGATTACGTTAAGTTTTGAGTTCAAACCTCTTCTAAAAAATTTATGAGTAGGTATATGTGATTATGCTGCAGTATTCTACTGCGTTCAGAATCAAAAGCGTGTTTAGAGTTTTTTCTTTATTTTAAATTAAATTAGTTTGGTTAAGAATTATTTATTAAAACAGAGTCAAGTCGATTATGTTCTGACCTATTGTATCGAATGTGCCAGACTCTACTCTGCCAGCACTGCGACATTACTTCAGAGATTTTATGAATACAATCAATGTGCCGCCATTTGCCTTCAATTGACTTGGTTCAGGCCCAATCAGCTGACATCCCACAGAACAGAATAGTACCACTATAGTTATAATAATTAAATTAATATTTCTTTTGTAAACAAAAGGTCCCGAAATATACTATTAACCCTAATTTGTGGGTTAATACAAACAAATAATAGATCAATTATATGCTCTCTCTCAAAATCCATACGCGATCTCTTTCTGTGTCAATATTCGTCATGAGCGTACGAACAAAATCGTAAAATAAGAAATAGATGTATTTTAAAACCGGAGAAGAACAGGGTAGATTGGACCAATTAATCAATGTAGCTTTGACTTTGAATGTAGTTTTTTATCCAAATTAAGCTACATTCACAACCTCAATATTAGTGGAAAAATTAACAAACTAGTAGTAACCCAAATAAAGTGGAACATATTTTTTCTTTATAGACATTTACAATAGATTACAATAGACATTTCGTCATTTGGTCGACTACTACTTTCTTAATTTCGTCACTAATTTCGAGGTTGTGAATGTAGCTTTACTAATTAATATTATTTTCATCAATTCAGTTGACTGTGCAGTTCTGATTGTTTTTATGAACGCCATTAAACACTCAATTTTGAGATTAATTTTATAAAAAAATTCTTGTCCTTGGTGAACAAAGTGCCTACACTGTTTAGAGCGGCACCTTACCGCGACGAATCGGGGCTTTTAAACTTTAATTGGCGTTTAATTTGGCCAATTTTTTACACCTATAATGATAATTAAATTTGAGGTGCGAGGAAACGTCGTATTAGAGCGATTAATAAACACCTCTCCAGAATAAACTCCCCTCCTTAATAAACACCTATTTAGTTTTTGTAGCGAAGGGATGCTTTCTTAAGCCGTAAGGCACAGAAATAAAGATATATATAATAAACACCTCTGATAATCCACCAATCAGAATGTAGCATTTTGTGCTGTTGCACAGCAACCTGTTTATTCACAGTAAAAGATGCGTTAATAGTGCATTTTTCGCGGGTAAATACATAAGAGATACAATTTTCAACAGATAATTTTATTTTAATACGAATGATTTGTTGCTACGGAAATATATCGACTAAAAATGGCATGAACAAATCGCGACCGCATAGCTGGAGCCATTTTTTATGCATTTTCTGCGAGAAATATTTCCCTGCGAGCAACAGAACATGAGTAACTTTAAAATAAAATTATCCTGTTGAATCTCTAGTGCATTTTGGGGAGATTATTAAACGATTCAAACACTACAGCTTCAATATTTAAACTTTTTTTGAGAAGTGTCAAATTTCAAAGTTACTTGTTTTAAAAGCTACTATGACTTTTACACCTACTATTTAATTTACATGTGAATACTCGCACTGCATTTTTTTCACTTTGACAGTGACAAAAGTTTGCCTTAACTTTTCCAGCGACTAATCTATACTACCTTTTACATTGTCGTAGCTTTTCACTAAACAAACGCGAGACAAACGTTAGAATGAATCGGCTCGGGTACGAAACATGCACTAGTAACAATTTTTTCACTTTGTATAGCCACGTTGCTAGGGAACAACACAAAATGGTACATTCTGATTGGTGGATTATTAGAGATGTTTATTAACCATTGTGAAAGTCATAGTAGCTTTAAAAAATAGCGGGGTTTGAAATTTGACATTCATTCATTATTTATGGTATTTAAATCGTTTATTATTCTCCCTAAAATGCACTCTAGATTCAATTTCCATTAGTACCTAATTTAATTTGAATTTACTCATGTTATGTTACTCGCTAGAAAATATCTCTCGTAGAAAAGACAAGAAAAATCCTTAGATCATGGAAACATGGATGTAGCAAACCCTTCGTTTAAATGTCAAATTTTTGTGACTGGACCTCTGATGTATGCTCAATATTCTGCGCTTATGTAAACTGGTTGCCTTGGCAACACCAAAAATGTGCCTACGGCCTTGATAATACCGCAAAAATTTCAATTGCAAATTATCGCGCCAAAAAATACATATCATATGATAGATGCTTGTTGGAATGAATTGTCTTTAGTGTGGAATTTTTACAAAACCAGCACTTTGTATGTCTTCTAAGAGACATCAAATTTTTGCAAAATTTGTTCGGTTTTTCGGTTCTTGCATAGAAATCATCAATAAAACCACTTTAAATGTTTGTATTGCACCACAAACGAAAAAGAAAACCCTCGACAAAATCACAAACAACGCAATACTGTGCATCGTATAATACCTTCATCTAATTTACGTCTTTAATGAAGCAATTACAGCACCAAAAGTAGTGTCGTAATAGAAAACGGGATGCTTTAATAACCTGCGGCTATTAATGCACTCCTTTTTCTATTTCGATACTACTTTTGGTGCTGTCATAGCTTCATTATGACGGAAAATAGATAAAATAGTATAAAGAACGTGTTTCATAAGTCAAATTATTGCACTCGTTCTTTAAAACGCTCCCCTTCGGGTCGCGTTTTAAACTTAAACTCGTGCAATAAAATTGGTCTTATGAAACATGTTCTTTAATATACTAGTATGACACTAATGTACTAATGACAACAATAAACTGCTTTGCCCACCCCGAAGTCACTTGATAATATATAACCGGAAGCCAAATTATTCTGATCATGCACAAAAATTGTTCGTTACACGACCTTATTTAGATTCACGAGTACAGATTTTTGGTGTGCTCCAGCTACGCTGTCACGATTTTGTCTTGCCTTTCCTGCTCGAGATAATTCCGTAGCAACAAACAGTCGTATTAAAATAAAATTAGCCGATGAAAATATTACCTCTTGTGTATTTACCCTCGACAATATCCCTAATAAAAGATAAACGTTTATATAATACTTAGGATATATAACATAGTTAGGATTTACCGATTTAGATCCAATATGCACCGTTTTGTTCAATAACCTTTGGCCATTTTTATGCAAAAACCAAAACCGACAAAGATCGTGGTGCAATCGCGGTGAGCCGGCCCAAACGATTGCCAAGCTGGGATTAACGGCCCAAAGAAAGTTTATTGTGTGTTTGGTAGGCATTGTAAGGGAAATCATTTACTATAAGCTGCTTCGATCGGGCCAAACACTCAATTCGGACCTCTACTGTCAACAGCTGACCAGATTGAAGCAGGCGGTCGACCAGAAGCGGCCAGAAATGGCCAATAGGAAGGGTGTTGTGTTTCATCAAGACAATGCCAGAGCGCACACATCTTTAACGACGCTCCAGAAGCTTCGATATGGGAGGTATATATCGCACCCGCCGTATAGCCCAGACCTGGCTCCAAGCGATTATCATCTTTTCAAGCATTTGCAAAATTTTGTTGATGGTACAAAACTGGCCTCAAAAGAGGCTTGTGAAAATGAGCTGGTCAAGTTTTTTTACCAATAGGGACAAAAACTTCTTCAATCGCGGAATTGCCTTAAAATTGCCTTCAAAATAGACAAAAGTTATCGAACAAGACGGCGCATATTTGATATAAATCCGATAATCCTAACTTTGTTAATTTCATCGTCGAAATAACGAGAAAAAAACGTTCAGAACTTTTTACTTCACCTATTATTTTGTTTCTGTACAAAGTGTCACAATTTCACTTCTAACGCCTGTTTAGTTATAGTAAACATAATTATATACTATTGCATTTTGTGGACAAAAATAGTTTTTACTTCTGTGGTAAAGAGAGAAGTAAGTCAGAAGTCAAAGTCAATAACAAAAGTGATGACGCCGCGTTAATTGTTAATATTGGGGAAACTGCACAGTCAAAACATTGTTTACAAGAATACAAATGGTATCTCGACTAAGGCGCCGGTCAGCACATGTCACCAGGGAGTTAAAATTTACAAACTATCGCAAACTGGAAAATTCAGTTCAAATTAAAATTGAAAATGGGAAAATTATTCTGGCATACGGCGAAGGGGATGTGTACATCCAGGCTTATAATGGGATCGAATAGAAAAACGTTCTTAAACATGTTTTATATGTCCCTAAAACAAAATGAATTTCTTTTATGTTCCATTCGCTGTTGACAACCAATTCAAGGTGGTTTTGAAACAAGGTAGTTGCAAAGTTTTCAAACATGACAGCTAAGTTGCAGTGGGAGTGTGTGTTGAAATTATGTATAAACAATTTGTAGATTTGTATTGTAATGTTGGCATTAATGCTATAAATAAGTTACTTTTCTCTCTCTCTCTCTTTACACATAAGTGTAAAGAGAGCTTATTACGTTTTTTGCACGATCGAGGACACATAAGTGTAAAGAGAGAGACACCATGTCCTTCTGAGTCTGTACATTTTTGAGTTTGTAAAACGCTTTTTTCTAATCTTGGCATGTAAAATGTGACTTTTCAAAATCGATTGTAGTTGACAAACGGCACATTTTACGTAACTGGTGATGAAATGAAATAGTTATTTAAGTATTAAGGTCAGTAAGTGTATACCCCCGGTGGAGGGTGTGTTTGGAGATCAAGACATAGTCGAGATCTCCAATACTTCCGTTACCGGTAGGGCACTTACTGACCGCAATGCTTATTACGTTTTTTGCACGATCGAGGACATAAGAAAATTACTATTTGATTAATAAATTACAAATGTAATAAATTAATTTTTATCAAGTAGCATATGGTTCGGTTACTTCTTATTAAGCTTACTTTGCTAGGATATGAAGTTCAATAAAACAAGGTTGTTCTTTGCTGTCATTTAATAAGTTAATAATAATTTCCAATTAGTTTCTTAATTAACTGATGAGAAATAGGAGAGATTGATGATTCTAATATTGAAAGTGTATGGAACATAGAACATTCGGCAATTATTCCTGAAAGATCTAAAGGACGCAATTGATTAAATCGGTTAAAAAAAAAGGAAAACAAAATTGAATCGCGTTTACTTACCGCATCCCGTGTGGTAAGCAATCGATCTAAAAAAATACAAAAAACTGAATCGCGTTTACTTACCGCACGGTATTTTGTAAAAGTAACCTACTATGATTATAAAATCAGTAAACATGTCATATTACATGATCGTGCAAAAAATATTTTAATTACAATCATATATGTAATGAAGCAATTTCTGTATTTTTGAGATTGAAAATGACACATTGTTGACTTTTACTTTCCTCCCTACACTTTCCAACCTTGAGTTTCCATAGCACCAACACAAATAAAACAAAATTACCAGCTTGATATTGATCGGAACTTCGTTTTAATGTTGGTTTGACCATCAAAGAACCATTTGGGACTTTACAGGAGATAGAAATACCAGAAGATCAACAAGTAGACTTGTGGTTTTTCTCGGAGAAACGCCATAGTTGCATGGAGTCCACGAAAGCAGAAATCTGTTGCTTTATCGACTACAGAGGCCGAATATATAGGAGCTAGCGATGCGGCCAAAGAAATAATTTGGATGGAAAGATAAGTTCGTAACTTAGTAAAAAACGACCAACAAGCACCTATACTTTATTACGATAACCAAAGCGCAATCAATCTGATAAAAAATCCTGAGCTACATCAACGAACCAAACATATTGATATAAGATTTCACTTCATAAGAATGATTCTTTCATTTTGACAAATGTGATTAACGAAGAGCAGATTGTGTACGAAGATATTTATACGAAACTTCTACCGAAAAATCGCTTTGAAAAATTACGTGTTGCAAATATTGCATCAACACTTGTAACACCTAGCGCCATCTATAGACTATTTACTGATAGTTTTTAGTGACTTCTAGTTTTATTAAGATTTTGTAGTGTAAAAATATTAGTAACTTTTCTGTTAATAAAAATGCAACTAAAGACTGGTTCATAGTTCGTTGCATGATTCAATAAAGATAAGTTGGCTTGATCTAGGGCCCCAAATTCGTCATTTATGCGCAAACGGCTTGCTCCCAGTTATCGTAGCACCACCAGCTTTCCAATTTGCGTATATACATGCAAACATCATTCGTATTGTATTCGCGGGTAGATGTTCGGTAGGTGCTCGGTTAAATCCGTAATGTAGGAGCCGGATTTCAAATGGCATTAAATTCCCGCCTGCGTATACCCGGGTTTGCAGCCAACCTATCTTTATTAAATCATGGTTCGTTGTTAACCGTATCCATAGCTGTTACCTTAAGAAACTCAGATTTTGATTGGTCTAATTTGAATTGCCAAATTCGAGGCCAAATTGTACAACCCAATCAGGAACTGGGTTTCTTACGGTTACGGCTACGGTTAACGACGATCTATAAATGGGCCTTTGATAATTGTCGAAAAAACGTTGCATTTTATAAATTCGGTTAAATTTAATCATCGTTTTATTGTAACCCAAACACTTTGCGTAACTCTGATTAATTATCACTTTATTACCAGAGCAACATCAAATGGTACCATCCAGAAACAAATGTTGCGACGGTTAGAAAATCCTCCAAAGTATAACTATTGCAGCCAATCAATTATTGCAACCGTTCTTCACAAAATATCGACGAGAAAAATGAAAACGTATCGGTCGATCGATCGAAATTCGATAAACCAGGATCGGGTTTACATCAATTCCGTATCGCCTTGAACAACTCTTAAAAGAAGACGATCCGGATTAGGATTTAAACTGAACCAATATAGGGAGCCGACCTTTATAAATAACTTGATCATTATAATAGAACACACTAATAAGAAGAACATAACCGAAGTTGTTAATCAATTCCCCAACTAATCTAAATCCAACTCTTGTTCGAAATGCGACCGTGACAATTTGATTAGTGGTTTCCCTTCAATTGGTAATGGCTTTTTTAACGTGCATAAAAATTTTAATTTAACGTTTAGTTTAGTGATATCTATTTCTAGAATGAGCAAATACAAGTGCACATTTTGGCAGCACCACATTTGGATGTCCACCATCTTTAAATTTCTACAACATGAATAATCAAACGTAAACTTACAATAAATAAGCATAAATTATACATGAAAATTTATAATTTTTCTACCGACAGAAAACTATTACACTTATAGAGAATTTAAATAATCCTTTCGCGCCTTCTTAGAAGCGCCACACGGAGAAATATTGAACTACGTACGTTTCCTAAACAATATCATGTGCTCCGTGGCCATTTGTTTATAAGCATGTCGTTATTCTATTATCTTATTCTGCCATTAACAGTTACTTGCAATTACAGTTAACTGTAATCAAATCTCACCAACATGGTTTCAAATAGAGGGGGTCACAGATATTTAAATTCTAAATAAAAAAAATTTGATGATAAATGGCGAGTGCGCATTTGCTGAAGCCAGGAACCGTTAATTGTTAATTTGTATAGACAATAACAAAGGATATGTAAAATCTACAAGTTTAGGCCTGTGAATACAAGTACAATACACATAATTCTAATATTAAAAATTGTTACGAATGAAACCCATCAATAATAGCGGGTTTTAAGGAAGACAACAAGGCATTTTCTGCAATATACTTGATTGATTTGCAGACAACATTATTTTAATTGAAATTTTCATTATTGTAGTTCGTAGTAGTGTCCGTCCATATTTGAACCAATTACAAAGTATTAGTTTACTACTGCATACACATTCCTCAGGCCAGTTTCTATACCTACCAGTAATCTCGTTTTACTACGGTTTCACTAAAAAAGGCGCATAAGGCGCTTCTTCGGGTCCGCGTCGCGGTAAGGCACGGAAACAGCTACAACACAGACCGTGCAGTGAATTTTTACCAGATACTCGTAATATCTTATATCACAGAAAGCGGTGATTCTTTTTGGTCTAAAATGTAAATAATAAAAAAAGAAAGACAACTATACGCCTGCAGGTTGCAGTATACAATTTTATATATCGTCAATTTCTGAATTTTTGTCCATGTTTTTGTTTTGTGTTTTTTTGCAACAAAATTGTATACTGCATAGAACTGAGTATGTTAATGTTAGTCAATACGTTTAAGTAGCATAAATCACGCTTGGTCTGGCAGATTTGTTTTAATAGCCCAATAATATCAAGCATTATCAAATAGGATTGATCAAGCAATTTCTACTTTATTAAACTACTTTATTCATAACGGCTCTACTACAGTGCAATTACGACTTTTTATAAAAAAAAATAGCCGCACTACACTACACACAGAGATACATACTACAAACACTAATTCTAGTCACTAACAAATTATACAAAAAAAAAATACATTGAGTACTTTTTTTCTACTAAGTAACTTTTTAAAATACATACGACAAACAGTTAAACATACATGTCTACATAACAAGTAGGTATTAGGTAGTATTTTTGTTCTTCTTTAATAGGCATAATATCTCAATCTGTATATACCCAAGTTGTCTTTTGACTTTAAATTGTTTGTTTGCCATATTCAACCCTCTCAAAACTACAATATTTACAACCTTCTTAGTATAAATAGGGTGAAATTAAAGTTATGTATTTTCCATTTTTATCATTTTTTTAATACATTTTTATAATTGAATACAAAAATAGAGGGTTCATTCTGTTTTCACAACGCTTATTGCTGTCAACTTTTTTTTATAATTTACAATAACTTATTGTCGCCTTAGATAGCATAGCCGTGGATCATTAGAGACATATTTGTGTATGGTTTATAAGAACTTTTGGCACAATAGTGACCACTTTAATTAGTAAATTATTACCACTCCAATACATGCATAATCCAAGACTTTGCTAGAACAAATCACTGGTCGCCCAACAACTATCACAAGGTTAAACCAGAATTCGTTCGATTGGCGGTCCTATACTCCTATTATAATATCTAAGCGTAGCTACATTATAAAAACATTATTATTGAACATTATTTCTCTTATTTTCATGTCATATTTTATTATTAATAAAACATATTTATAGAGCGACGCGAAACCAAGAGCAAATCAGTCACGAACAGCTAAAATACAATACTGAGACACGATATATATATTTGAAATAAACCACGTTCACATCTGTTTCTATGTTCAGGAACCATAAACATTTAGCAACAAGTTGTCAGAACAAGTCGACTGAAAATACTGCGAGAGCTGCCATTAATGTATGAGAATCATGGTTAACTTGCCAATTATTAAAGAAACAGTTGAGTATCAAGGAAGGTGCGCTCTTAGTTTCGCTGCGTCGGTCGTGGCACTTTGACCAGGCGTCAGACGCATTGGTCCGCAAATCACACGTAATTTTTAGTTTTTTTAGTTTTTGAAAAATTCAATATGAACAAAACGAACGATATAAAGGCGAACGGCTAAATCAATCGTATGGAATGTAGGCAGGTCTGTCTACGTGTAGGTCTAACAGTTCAAGCTGTTGAAACTAAGTCTAAGTTGAAACTAAGTATGAAATACTCGATAGTCGCTTGTTATGACTAGATCTGCAGGGTATAATGACAATACATTCTAAACTGGGCAAAAAGCAAGGAAAAAAATCATTCATTCAGTAAGTTTTACTTTGACTGGCAACACCCATTCATTTTCGTTATATTTTGAAAATGTCAATTTCAAATTTTACTTACTTATAGGCCTGTCCAAGCTACGTTAAGTAAACGAGAAAGGTCACTGGTGGAAACAATAAATAAATATTCAATATGTAAAATCACGAGACACCCAAGTTGAAATGATTACCGTTATCTTACATATTGAGGAAACAAATGGAGACATTGTTTACTATGTTCAAATAGAGCTTTCCAGCATAAGGTAGGTATCTCGAATAAGTTTATTTGCTATGTTTAGCTTGAGTGTCTCCTTGAATTTATATCGGTATACAATAGGTACAGTAGAAGTATAGATATAGCTCACAACACATTTTGTGATGTGAGCCGCTATGTAAACGTACTAACGAAATGACATGGTACCATATTGAATGCACATCATCGCCGAAGGAGAACATTGTGGTACATAAATTTGGGCTGTAAAATAACGGTCACTAGTGTCATAAATCAGTTCAATTTTGTTGACATAGTGTTTATAACAATTTCGTGCTAACTTGAGAAATCGACGCAAGCGCACTTGTGTTGGTACCATGTCACTCGTACAATATCCCAAATTAATTGCCTCCTCCTACCTATTCCCTTGTCATAAAGAATGCACCACATCCGTACTTCTACTATATCTATTAGGTATACTATGTTTCAAAATATTCCACCAATAACCCTTCCCGTTGGGGTAACTTTGGAGAAGCCTACAGCAGACACGTCTAGTCGAGCTCCATAACCAACTGACCAAAATTGAAATAAAATCGATGATATCATCAAAATTACTCGTAAATAACATGATGCGAGGTGCCAGTCAAAGTGAAACAGACTACTACAGAGTAATCTCAGAGTGTAGTGTGTTTTGAGAGTTCTCTCGAGATTTGATAATTACAAATGTCGCTACATTCTGGCGACTATTTGTAAGAGTAGCGTAAAAAAAGCAAGCAATCGAATCGACTTGTCGCTGATTTTGAGAGTCAAGGCAAATGCAAATCTATTTCATACTTATATGCTTTAAGCTACTATTAAATTAATGTCGGCACATAATTGGTCGATAAATTAATGTCGGCGCACTAAAGCTGCCAATAAAATAATGGTAATACTGTTGCAACCTATTTTTTTTTTTTTCGTTTTAGTGCATACGCAAGAAAATCGACTTTAATACTATTTATTCACTACTCACTATAAAATGAGATCTATCAACAGAGTATATTATCAATTAATTAATAATATGTTTTAATTAAATACTAGCAAAGAAATTGCTACTCAGTCAAAATGTAGTTTATAGTTTAAATTTAAGATAGTTTAAATTTAGTAGAGAAAGAGCACCTAACTGTCAAAATCGAGTCAAGTTGATTTAAGATTATTTTTGACAGTGAATCGTGATTCTCAGGTAAACAAAAATCGTATAACTTAAGTAAATCTATGTTAATAATAATTTAAGTACACTCAACA
>OY744558.1:10607153-10629725 GCA_963556235.1 Cryptophagus acutangulus
GAAAAATTGTAATACTAAACACTCTTGGACCGTGGACGCACAAATTTTACCCTTGCCGGCTGGAACACAACTGATGCAGCTGCACAATATTAACATCCGACAAAGCAGCCCTTGTGTTGTCTCGGCTGCCCTACTCCGTACCGACCGACCGACCCACCACACCACATGCTCGCCTTAAGCTTTTATTTACCATCAGTCAGCAACTTGAAAACACTTTATTTCTGCAAGTTTCTTACGCATACCTACTTTTCATGTAAATCATTCAAAATACTAGAACAAGTATTCATTATTTCTCATTCTTTTCTTTATTGATTCTCTTTCAAACGAAAATCATTCAAATTCATACATTCCACGTCTAACACAACATGTAAGTTATATTGTAAACAAAGAACTTTCTTGTCTTGTCTGTAGTACGCTGAGGCTGATGCATTTGAGTTGAAGGTCATTATCAATGCACTCCCACCACACTATAAATAACAATTTATAGTCTGGCAGTGAGACTGTAAAAGATCTCACTTCACATTATCATTGTAGATAATTTGCGTTTGTTATTCCTTTTCTTAAGGCTCCCTTGTCGAATGTTTGCAACCAGTAATGCATCATAAAAATTTAATTTTAGAAATAAATTTATGTTACCGTTTGTCGATCAGTTTCCTTTGTTATCAAAACATGTTGAAAGCTGAAAATCGCCATTGGAGTTGCAGGAGTCAGTGGAATTTTTATTTCGCTAGAAATTCATCACTATTCCTTCTACATATTTCACTTCTTATTTTTTCGTGTGATACATAAATATGTTCGAAAAAAACATGTGCATTTAAGAAACAAAAGACAAGTACTTTAAAATAATACATATTTAATAAGAAATGGTTGAAATTAATAACAATATAAAATATTAAACTTCAACTATTTCTTAGTAAATATATATTATTTTAAAGTACTTTTACTTCTCTCGTAGAAGAAGTATTGTAATCGTAAAAACCTTTTTTTTTCCACTTTACACTTTTTTTACTTTTAAGAATACGTAGTTTACGAAAATCATATTCACTAATTTCCGTGTGTCGGTCTGTTCGTTTCTTTAAGTCACAACATTTCGGAATCCACTGACCCGATTAAAACATAATTTGCGTCTTTTTTTTTAGAAAAAAATATCATTTTCAAAGTCCTGCGCATTATAAGCGAAAAACATGCCACAAATGGCAAAATCGAGGCATCGACTTAATCTTCTAAAGTAGCAGACCGATTTTAACCAAATAATGAACATATGTTTCGTATACCCCCAAGTGGTAAATGTTTTGAAAAAAATCTGTTTTTTAAGGGGTTGAAGGGTTGAAATTTTATTAAGGGTTAAATGGTCAAAAAGTTGTAAAAATGCATAGTTTGTAATGTGAATACCTGCCAGGAGGAATATTTGATTTGAACCAAATTTAAAATACATATTATGGATACATTGAAGAAGATGCTGGTGAAAGTTTCATCCCTTAAAAATAAGCCCTTGTGACCTGTTTGTCCCTTAAATTAATTGTTCAAAAATTGATGTTTTGATTCATATATGTCAGCATAACCCACCATTTTTATCGGTTATTTTAGTAATATTTACATAAAAAATGATGAGAAAAAAAGATTGTGGAAAAAAATATATCGAATTATTTAAAAATGCTTTAAAAGAAATCCGAGCATTTTTACTGTAAAGGGTATATTAAGGGTTGAAGTTGTAGGGTTGAAATAAGGGTTGCATATTTTTTTTTAATTAGATTATTTGTAAATCTGTTTTAAATGTATAGTAGAAATATAATATGAAGAAACTCCGATCCATATGACTCAAACTGTATATTTGGGGAGTGGGGGTGTGTGGTTAAGGTCGTAAATTATTTTTAATCATTATGTAAATAAATATAAAATTACTGATGGAAAATGGTGGATTATGCTGACATATACGAATCAAAACACCGTCAATTTTTGAACAATTAATTTAAAAGGCCAACATGCCACAAAGACTTATTTTTAGGGGATGAAACTTTGACCAGCAGTTTTGTCAATTTATTCCTAATATGTATGCCAAATTTGATTCAAATCAAATATTCCTCCTGGCAGGTATTCACGTATTCACAAATTATGCATTTTCACAACTTTTTGACCATTCAACCGTTAATAAAAATGCAACCCTGTAAAAAACTCCAGGTTTTTTGAAAGCATTCTCCACTTGGACTATAAACAATACATATGTTCAATATTTGGTCAAAATTGGCCCGCAACTTTAGAAGATTAAGTGGATCCACCGATTTTGCCATTTTTAGAATGTTTTTGGCCTATAACAGGTCTTTGAGAATTTTTTCAACTTTTTTACTTGTATATCATCTATGGGCGGGTAGAAAAAAGGACGCAAATTATGTTTAAATCGGGTCAGTAGATTCCGAAATATAGTGGTTTAAAGAAACGAACCGACCGACCGACAGACGGAAATTAGTGACTATGATTTTCGTAATCTACGCATTCTAATAGTAGAAAAAAGTGAGATTTAGAAAAAAAAAATTCATGATTACAATACTTCCTCTACGAGAGAAGTAATAGTATGCGACCCTTATTTTACAATTTCAACCCATAATATAGCCTTTACAGTCAAAATGCTCGGATTTCTTTCAAATTTGGATTCTAGTAGTAATTTTAACTTATGTAACTTATCTTTTTTTAGGTAATTAAATTGAAATTAGGCTAAGAACCACATTTTACAATTGTAACCTCTAATACACTCCTTACAGTTTCATTTGTTAGATTTCTTTCAAATTAGTTTTATATTACTAAATTTAAATATAATTTCAACTAGTTTAATCAAAAATAGGCTAGAATCCTTAATTCATGTTTTTAACCCTCAACACACCCTTGCACTAATAGTGCTGGGGTGTGCTTCAAACAATGTTTTATATTGGTAACTCTAATACTTGCTTCAAATAGTTTAATTAAAATAGGGTACCTACAACACATTTTTCCATTTACAGCTCTTCATACACATATTTCAACTTTATCGCTTAGATTTGTTTTAATTTTGGTTCCAAGTTAACATTTAAAAAAACAATTTTAAATAACCCGATAAAATGTTTTCCACAAAAAAAAGTTCTACAATCTAAAATTGGAATAAAATATTTTAACATAACGAGAGAAAAAGTCCTTTCTGTTTTCTTAAAAGCACATGTTTTCCGAGCACATTCAACTCGGTTAAAAAATTAAAGTGAAATAGAAGCAAACCTGATGAATTTCAAGTATAAAATGTCAAAATGGAGCAAATGGAGCAAACAAATATTAGTTCAGTGATTTAGAAAATTGTTTTGCTAAATACCACTCGACCATAATATTTCGTCTTTCGACAGAAATGAAACTTTCCACCGAGGGGTGTATACTATTTTATTTATAGCCGTTTGCACCGCCCGAGTTAAGGGTTCCTTAAAGTCTAAGAAACCCTTAAATACAAAAATAGCATTGCACCGTAGGATAGGCCTTCCTTAACGATTCCTTAACTTAAGGTCCCGCTTTCAGCGGGATTTGTTTTTCAACTTTAAGGAACTATTTGCGTTTGCGCATTGTGATAAAAAGCTTCTCAAGCTTCTTTACTTGTCAATAAATAAATCTAATTACTTAAAGGCAACAAGTTTTTGTTTATAAAACCAAAATTTATCCCAAAAAATTAAACTTTTGAGTGTAATTCAATGAAATAATTTTTTTTATTAAGAAGAAATTAGCATTTATTTAAAAATTTAAATATACAACTTTGAAGTACATAATTTGGATAATCCATTTCATCCAATGTCAAAACGCGTTAAAACATCTGGTCCTTTTCCATCGTTGCGAGCTAAGCCTATTGGTTCGCGAACACAAATCAAGGTACTACTACGTGACTTGATATTAAGGCTCGTGAAATAATTTCGTTTATTTCTTGATACCCCGAAAAACGACTTTTGTTAAAATTACAGCTTAAGCCATGTGGTAAAGATGGTTCAACTAATTTTCCACAACCAGAACAATAGTGTTTAGCTTGTAGCCATGCTCCAGACTCAACGCAAGATGTAGCCAGTAAGCGAGTTTTATGTGCGTTTTCATTTGCACCTTCAACAAGTTTATATTGAACATCCATTATACCAGGAGTATCCCAATCACGTTGTAAATCCGAAGATGGTGGTTTAATCTTTGAAAAACGAGTCTTCCACAATTTCTTAGCAACATCAAATCGATAAAAAATTCTCCGTTATTTAGAAATTGACACAAAACTACAGAATACAATTCGAATGATAACGACGCAGATGCCAAGAATGCAGGTAAACTAACATCTGACAGTTTTCGAAATCCAAGACCACCAAATTTAACTTAATTTGCTCTAGAGCTGATCGAATCTTTTCATCCAAATCATAAATGTGAGTATTTTCAAAAACAGGAGCTGTGCGTAACAAATACGTAAGACGTGGAATATCAAAACAATTTTTCAAAAGGTGATATTCATAGTGACATGGCAAAATGAAAATTGTTTCAATCAATTTCAATCAAATTCTCTTAACCTTTCTTCTAAACAATTATTTAATGCCACAGATCCGATCGGGGAACCTAATAATCGAAGGTTTATTATTTCAATGATAGGAATTTCTTTTAAACTATTAGCCAAAATATGTTTACCAAATGCTACAATTTCACATCTCTTTGGATTAATTTCAAAATCAATTTTCTTTCCTTCGCATTTAATTAAGTTAAAGCAATCTTCAATTTCTTGGTAAGTTCCAGATAGTACACCATCCTCCATATACCATATATTCAATTTTGTTTCAATTCTGTTTATTAATGAAAGTATACTTAAGAGCGGCGTTCAACAAGGTAGATGACACACATTACATGCACGAGCGTTATCTGTTGGTCAAAAGCAAAAACAAATGTTTCATACGCAAAGACCTCTAACGGTCAACTTAAACAAAATCAAGATTGTGAAAAATACTTGTTTAGAAATGCTAGGTGATAATTTGATGCTAATTGGGAGATGTAAATAGGTGCTCCCGCAAATAAATACATTTAAAATAATAATATTGAAATATTTGTTAGCGCCATCTATTGTTGTTACCAATCTACCTATACATACGCAAACTTATTCTGTACTTTTTGTTTCAATTAGTGCAAAGTATGGTTTCAAAATTTAGTGGTATGTTCTAACATGCTTGTTTAAGTAATTAATCATTTTAGAAACATGATTTGTAATAAATAAATTTTAAAATTCAGAAATCAATAACAAAGTATCCACTATTCAATTTCACAAGCAAAATACATCTCGTACTTGTTCTGTTCATTGATTTTTGAAAAATATTATTGCACTAATAACTTTTTAACTAATAACTTTAGCTGAATATTACAATATAAAATTGTAATGTGGGTCATCTACCTTGGTGACCCCCCCCCCCCTCTCAACAAAATAATAACGGACCAATTGGGTCCTTGTTGTACACCTATTGATAAATTTATGGTGTATTCACTGAAAGTTAATGTAGATGGTTCGGCATAACAAGATTTAACATAATTGAGTATTTCTGGAAAATGTTCATTTACTGATCCTAATATTGTTTAGAACAACTACAATCAATTTTGTAATCGGTAAAACGTACGCAAAGAATGAACCGGACAATATGCACTTCCTTTAATACCAAATCCAAGTTGATGGGGATAGAAAAGATCTTTTGATTTTTCATTCAAAGCACGAGATACTGCTTTACTGCAAAGACGTCTTAAAGTGAGACCAATTGCAACTGGTTGAAAGCCTTCTTCGGATTTCTCTAAGGCACATAAAGAAGCACCAAAGAAAATTGGTCTTGGTAGATTACGAAAATCATATTCACTAATTTCCGTCTGTCGGTCGGTCTGTTCGTTTCTTTAAACCATATTTCGGAATCTACTGACCCGATTGAAACATAATTTGCGTCCTTTTTTCTATCTGCCCATAGATGATATCAAAGAAAAAAAGTTTTAAAAATTTCTCAAAGACCTGCGCGTTATAGGCCAAAAACATGCTAAAAATGGCAAAATCGGTGGATCCACTTATTCTTCTAAAGTTGCGGGCCAATTTTGACTAAATATTGAACATATGTATCGTGTGTAGCCCAAGTGGTAAATGCTTTAAAAAAGTTTTTTAAAGGGTTGAATTTTTATTAAGGGTTAAAGGGCAAAAAGTTGTAAAGATGCATAATTTGTAACGTGAATATCTGACAGGAGGAATATTTGATTTAAACCAAATTTGGAATATATATTAGGAATACATTGAAGAAAATGCTAGTAAAAGTTTCATCCCCTAAAAATAGGCTCTTATGGCCTGTTTGTCCTTTAAATTAATTGTTCAAAAATTGACGGTGTTTTGATTCTCATATGTCAGCATAATCCACCATTTTCCATCAGTTATTTTATATATATTTACATAATGAGTGATTAAAAATAATTTACGATCCTTACCACAGACCCCCACCCCACAAATATCCAGTTTGAGTCACATGGATCGGAATTTCTTTATTAGATTTCTACCATACATTTTAAACATATTTACGAATAATTTAATTAAAAATAGTATGCAACCCTTATTTTACAACTTTAACCCTTAATATACCTTTCTCAGTCAAAATGCTCGGATTTCTTTCAAATTTGTATTCCAGTAGAATTTTTAACTAAACATTATTTAGTTAATTTAATTGAAACTAGGCTAGTACCTACATTTTACAATTGGAACCCCTAATACACCCCTCACAGTTTAATTTGTCAAATTTCTTTCAAAATGGTTTTCTAGTAATAAATTTAAATATAATTTCAACTAGTTTAATCAAAAATATGCTAGAATCCTCAATTCATGTCTTTAACCCTTAGCACACCCCTTACACTAATAGTGCTAGGATTTACTTCAAACATTGATTTATATTGGTAATTTTAAATCTTGCTTCAAATAGTTTCATTAAACCGAAACCTTTTGATAAGTAGTATTTAGTATTTAAATTTTATTAAAATCATCATCATCAAAAATAAAAAATAAAAAAATAATTACGATACTAAGTCTATTCTAACTTTAAAATAGAATATGGCTTCTTAAAATCCGCTCTAATTTTACTTCCTTTGATAGGTTTCAGAAGCCTTGAAAAATTTTATATACATTAAGTCTATAATATTGTATACTTATTTACATCAACAAGAAAATAAAAAATAAAATAAATCTACAAAACTGAATAACATTTAGTTGCTTAGAAAATATGTAGTTTAAATCAAATTAGCTCTAAAGCTCAGGTAGGGAAGAACTTTTTAACGTAACTGGTTGGGATGTAAAAGTCATAGTAATTATTAAATAAGAACGGATTTCTTCTTGAATTTCCATTATTTCAATGCGTAGAGTGTAAGTAAGGTACGTTTGTAGGGCAATAATTAAAAAATATGACTATTAATTTAATGGACGCATTTTGTGCAGATGCTGATAATCAAAATCAAATTAAAGAACAGGCAAATTTCAAGGTAATAATATAACACTGAATGTATTACTTTTTTGTATGTATTAATTACTTTGAATTTTACCAGTTTTTTAATATGATCCGGATGATAAGCATTTCACATCTGCTGAACCCGCGTCCATTAATAATAGTAATGTTTAAGTTTTGTAGTTAGTGACCACAATAGTATATTATATATTAAGAACGGTGGTTTACTGGTCGAAAATAAAAGTTTGTTTCCCAATTTCTCTGAGACCAGTAAACCCTTAACGTTCCTGATGCCCATAGCACTTTTTGCACGATCAAAACTAATAAAATGCAATAAAATACTGTTGGGTTAATATATAAAATGACGTCTACTTAATAATTGGACTGAACGCTCTTATAAAAACCGTGGTTTCTATGATTCTAAATGTTTCTAAAATTGATCATCAAAATAAAAAAGTCGAAACAAATTCAACCAAAAATTAAAATACGTTGGATAATAAACCACTACCAATTTTTGTTGTTTTTTTTACAACATTGGGTTGGTAATTTGTATGTCACGCGCTGGGTTTAATAGCAAACATATTTAAGGCCAAATAAAAAAATATTTAGAAGTAGGAAAATTATTATTTCATGACTTACTTACTCACTACATAAAAACTATATCATTTTTAAGAAATTCAAAGCATATCTTTATTTCGTGTCGTTTTATTGATATTTTGGTTGTTAGAATTTGTAGATCTAACCATAGATAAGGTTTTACAGATGTGCCATAGTATACCAAAATATGTTTCGCATTGACAACGCTCGACAACAGATAGCTTTTTTAGTTCCAACGCCCACCACGTGGATCGCAGTTGCAGTAGAATTACTGAGAATAGAATGTGTATCGTATGGTAGATGGCGTTGCAAAATAATAGAAAATGATTATGAAATTCATTGTCATATGGCCCAAACGACACCCAATCAACCATAATTCACATTTTAAGCACGCCCTTGTTATAAAATTTGATTATAGCAATTATAGTTTTGTTGCATTTCAAACTAGAAAAATAGTTGCCAGATCACGACCTGACACAATTTCAAAATCCATCCGTTAAATTATAGAGTGATTAGAGTTTTCTTTCTTTAAATAAATGTTTTACCACGTTTTACTCCTAGATGTATGCAATTCACAATACATGCGGCTGAAGAGAACTGAATAGGTAGCGAAACAAATAAACTTGGAGAACGGCCTATCTGTATACTTATCTGAGCTAAAAACCAAATTTGAAACAAATCTAAGCGATAAAGTTGAATCGTGAGTATGAAAAGATGAAAAAGTGAAAAATGTATTGCAGGTACTCTATTTTAATGAAACTATTTGAAGCAAGATTTAAAATTACCAATTAAAACAATGTTTGAAGTAAATTCTAGCACTATTAGTGTAAGGGGTGTGTTAAGGGTTAAAAATATGAATTGAGAATTCTAGCCTATATTTGATTAAACTACACTGCTCAAAAATGAATGAATGAATGTTGTGTTTTATAACACTTCTTTTTAATTTTATTGTTGATCTTTTAGCTATAAATTGAAGCGAGATGCACATCAAATTGTCAAGAACTATTCAAAGAGTGATCGTGTTCAATTTTATATACTTATCTTTAAAATTAACAGGGCTTTGACCACTCTTAAGGTAAAAATGCATTTGGTGTTAAAAATATTCACCTCTTTGTTGTTAGATGTATAATTAAAAAAATCTCAAAATTCTTTTGAGATAAGACATCAAACTTTTAGATTTTTTTATTAAAAACAATAAAAACAATGTATTAAGCAAAAAAATTGAAATTTTATATCATTTTATTGTTGAAATTTCCAAAAAATAGAAAAAAAAATTATTGTCGACTCTTTACCTATAAATTCAAGCGAATTCCATCTGAAATTGTCAAAAACCGTTCAAAGAATAATTGTGGTCAATTGCATGTACTTATCTTTAAAATTAACAAAGCTGTGACCACTCTTACGGTAAAAATGCATTTAGTGTTAAAAATAATTACCTCTTCGTCGTTAGGCTTTTAATTAAAAAAATCTCAAAACCGTCTCGAGATAAGACATCAAATTTTTAGATTTTTTCATTAAAATTCATAAAAAAAAATTATTACGCCAACGGGAGATGGTTGAAATCAGACCAATTTTACACTGCTTTATATACCATCATGTAAAAAGAATGTTTGAGACTTTTCAAATTTCATACCAAGATGACCTGTAAATAAAGAATGGCGCAATCGAACTTCGAAAACCGAATTAAAATCCGTTGTGGGTTTCCAAAGTTATTACGTTTCAAAAACAGTCCAAATTTTAGGAGGTGACACTTTCATTTTTGAGCAGTGTAGTTGAATGTATATTTAAATTTATTATTAGAAAACAAATTTGCAAAAAAATGACAAATCAAACTGTGAGGGGTGTATTAGGGGTTACAATTGTAAATTGTAGATCCCAGCCTAATTTCAATTAAATTAACTAAGTAATGACAAGTTAGATAAGTTAAAATTACAACAGGAATCCAGATGTGAAAGAAATCCGAGCATTTTGACTGTAAGGGTATATTAAGGGCTGAAGTTGTAAAATAGTGGTCGCATACTATTTTTGATTTGATTATTCGTAAATATGTTTACAATTTATAATAGAAACCAAATATGAAGAAAATCCGAACTATATGACTCAAACGGTATAATTGGGAGGTGGGGGTGTGTGGTAAGGGTTGAAAAATATTTTTAATCACTCTTTATGTAAATATTACTAAGATAACTAAAATTCTGGTTCATGCTGCCATATAAGAATCACAACACCGTCAATTTTGGAACAATTACCTTAAAGGGCAAATGAGCCCCAAGGGCTTATTTTTAAGGGATGAAACTTTCACCAGCATTTTCTTCAATGTATTCTTAATATGTATTCAAAATTTGGTTCAAATCAAGTATTCCTCCTGACAGATATTTACGTTAAAACTTATGCATTTTTACAAGTTTTTGACCATTCAACCCTTAATAAAAATTTAACCCTTCAAAAACTTTTTTTGAAAGCGTTCACCACTTGGGGGTACAAGAAACATATGTTCAATATTTGGTAAAAATCGGTCAGCAACTTTAGAAGATTAAGTGGATGCACCGATTTTGCTGATCTTGGCATGTTTTTGACCTATAATGCGTAGGTCTTTGAGAATTTTATAACTTTTTTTTTCTTTGGCATATCAATGGGCAGGCAGAAAAAAAACCGCGAATTATGCTTTAATCGGGTCAGTATATTCCAAAATATAGTGGATTAAAGAAATGAACAGACCGACAGACCCACACACCGAAATTAGTGAATATGATTTTCGTAGTCTACGTATTCTATAATGTAGAAAAATGTGAAATTTGGAAAAAACATTCATGAATACAATACTTCCTCTACGAGAGAAGTAATAATGTAATATATTCAGAAACTTCTCTACGCACAGTGCAGTATACGATGCGCCAACTTGCATCAGCTCTTCAGTATGCGTTCTCTTTCTCTCTACGCCTGTCACAATGTATAGAACAAAGAAGAAATATCCAAGTACACTGCTGGAAAAAATCTAGGGATATTATGCACTTTATCAAATTTTTACTACAAGTTATTTTTTAAAAAGTTTATTAACAGTGGGTGGGATGACATTTTGACCGTATTTCAGATAAAGATAAAAATTAAACAAAATTTGAAAAAATTCCTGCAAAAACTTGGAATTTAAAATTCAAGCAAATACTGATGAAACTAACTGAACTTTTTGATGTTGAAAATCGACAAATTATTAGTTGAAATCTGCAGATAAACGTTCTTAATAACAGTTTAGAGTGCTTAATAAAGTGATGGAAAAACAACATTTAACTCTTGAAGAAATGTTGAGGGCTGTGGGTATGCTTGAAACTGGTACGCGTCAAATTAATGTTTCGGAGGCTATTGGCACAAGTCAAAGCGTGATATCGAGGTTGTGGTCACGTTATCGTCAAACAGGGGAAGTGACCAAAAGACATACCATACATATAAAGACATACATATAAAGAAAGGTCGTCTTCGGTGTACCACCCCTGGGCAAGATCATTTTTTGCAATTGAATGCAAGAAGAAATATTACAATAACCGCGCCGGCTTTGGCTAGGGAGCTCCACGAAGCACACGATGTGAGGGTTTCATCCAGAACTGTAATAAATCGTTTGCACAAAGACAATATAAGGTCTCGACGGCCTTTAAGATGCCCACCTCTAACGAGAGGCAATCGCGGTCTGCGACTTCGTTGGGCCCAAGAAGACTTTGGGTAAACGAACAATGGAGTGACGTGCTCTTCAGTGACGAGTCAAGATTTGGACTTCGACCAGATTCCAGAAGACTTCGTGTTTGGAGGCAGTCTGGCTTAAACAATCGGCTCCAACATGTTCAGGACGTGCATAGGTTTAGAGGTGGAACAATAATGGTGTGGGCCGGAATTAGCATTGGCGGAAGAACCGATCTCGTTTTGCTAGATCAATCATTTACAGCAATTCGCTATCGGGATCAGATTCTTCAACCAATTGTTATTCCCTACGCAGCTGCAGTTGGAGAAAAATTTGTTCTACAACACGACAATGCGCGGCCACACACATCAAGAGTCAAAACAAAACATCAAAACTTTTTGGAAGAGAACATAAATGAAGTTTTACCATGGCCTTCACAGTCTCCGGATCTCAATCCAATTGAGCATGCATGGGATATGCTCCAAAGACGAGTTACATAAAATGGACCTGAATTTCAGAACAGGAGGCAGTTGTTTGAAGCACTTGAGGATGCGTGGAGAGAAATTCCACAAGAAGCTTTGGACAACCTAATTTTAAGTATGAGTAGGAGGTGTAGAGCGGTTGTAAATAATAGGGGAGGGCATACACATTATTAATATAATAAAATTATGTATACATTTTATGTTACGGGACTTTTTAAATAATTTATTTATAATTTGATTTATTTTGTATTTGTTTTATTTTGGTTTTTATTTTCTTTCTTGAAGTGTTTTTTTATTTTTTTACATAATTGTTATTGTATTTAGAAGACAATAAGATGAAATAATAAATAAAATAATAAATACCATAATAAATAAAATATTAAAGCTTTTGTTATAAAATCAATTTTTTACTTAGTATTTTTAGTAATATCCCTAGATTTTTTCCAGCAGTGTATGCTGAGTGGTTTGCCCCATTCTTCGCTGTTGCCCGCCTTGAATTATTTGCACGTTTACACTGAGGTGGTTTGCGGGAGACGATATAAGACAGACAATTGTCAGTTTTTGTATAATGGGTAGTTTTTCTTCAGATGAGAAAGAAGTCTTTTGTTACTTGCAGCAGCAAAGATGAAAATTAAGTGAGTGAATCAAGCTGGTATGTATTTATAATATTCTAGATATGAATATTTAAGATACACATACAATGAACGCAACCATTGCTTAAATATAAATTTTGATTAGAACAGAAAAAGAAAATGGATGCATGAAATTAATCAAAAAAGAAATATCAATGGAAAATTTCAGACATTAATGATTCAGCTTCAAAAAGATGAAAAAATATCTTATATCACATATTTTCGGATGACCAGCGACCGTTTTGATGAAATTATGAACTTCATCAAAGTTCCATACATACAATCGTACATACAATCGCCATACATACAATCGTCTGTACTAGAGCCAGCAAATTGATGACGTGTCTTTTTTCTGGATAAACTATATCTTTAATATTTTTTCCTTTTTACTTCTCTCGTAGAGGAAGTATTGTATTCATGAAAAAAAATTATTTTGCAAATTTAATTTTTTCTACTTTATAGAATGCGTAGATTACGAAAATCATATTCACTAATTTCCGTCTGTCGGCCTGTCCGTTCGACGGCCTGTTCGTTTCTTTAAGCCCCTATATTTCGGAATCTACTGACCCGATTAAATCAAAATTCGCGTTTTTTTTCTACCTGTGCATTGATTATGTCAAAGAAAAAAAAGTTAGGAAATTCTCAAAAACCTGCGCATTATAGGCCAAAAACATGCCAAAAACAGCAAAATCGGTGCATCCGCTTAATCTTCTAAAGTTGCAGACCGATTTTGACCAAAATTTTGACCAAACCAAGAACATATGTTTTGAGTATACCCCAAGTGGTGAATGCTTTAAAAGAATCTGGAGTTTTTTAAAAGGTTGATTTTTTATTAAGGGTTGAAAGGACAAAAAGATGTGAAAATGCATAATTTGTAACGTGAATACGTGCCAGGAGAAACATTTTATTTGAACCAAATTTGGCATACATATTAGGAATACACTGAGGAAAATGCCTGTATAAGTTTCATCCCCTAAAAATAAACCCTTATGGCCTGTTGGTCTTTTAAATCAATTGTTCAAAAATTGACTTGGTGCTTTGATTTTTATATGTCAGCATAACCCACCATTTTCCATGAGTAATTTTCTTTATATTTACACAATGAGTGACTAAAAATAATTTACGATCCTAACTACAAACCCCCCAGCCCCCAAATATATAGTTTGAGTCATATGGATAGGATTTTATTCATATTAGATTTTTACTATACATTTAAAACAGTTTTACGAATAATCTAATTAAAAATAATATGCGACCCTTATTTTACAACTTCAACCCTTAATATACCCTTTACAGTGAAAATGCTTGGATTTCTTTCAAACTTGGATTCGAGTAGTAATTTTAACTTATTTAACTTATCATTACTTAGTAAATTTAATTGAAATTATTCTAGGACCTACATTTTATAATTGAAACCCGTAATACACCCCTCGTAGTTTGAATTGTCAGATTTCTTTAAAATATGTTTTCTAATAATGAGTTTAAATATAATTTCAACTAGTTTAATCAAAAATAGGCTAGAATCCTCAATTCATGTTTTTAACTTTTAAGACACCCCTTACACTATTAGTTCTAGAATTTACTTCAAACATTGTTTTCTATTGGTAATTTTAAATCTTGCTTCACATAGTTTCATTAAAGTAGAGTACCTACAACACATTTTTCATCTCTTCATACACACGTTTCAACTTTATCGCTTAGAGTTGTTTCAAATTTAACTAGTTTCTAGTTAAAATTGAAAAAACATTTTTAAATAACAAAATTCAAAAAAATTGAATGAGAAATTTTATTATATCAACGAGAGAAGTACTGTGAAATCTCATTTTCAGCAAATTTTTAATTTGTTCTCCTAAAACAATATTTTAGATTTCTTGCCACTGGAGGTTCCTACTCTACAATTGGACTTAGTTATCGCGTAGGATTTACAACTGTCAAAGAAGTTTGTCATGCAATTGGTTTGAGAATGCAACATCTATTTTTGCCAGAACTCTCAACTGATCTGTGGGAAAGATCAGCTTAAGAATTTTATGATACGTGGCAATTTCCTAATTGCATTGGTAGTATAGATGGAAAACAAATATACTATAAAATGCCCTAAAAATACTGGCTCAAATCATTTCTGTTACCTTAAAATGTTTTCCATCGTACTAAAGGCAATAGTTGGGCCTGATTATAAATTTATCTGTGTATATATTGGAGGATTTGGAAAAAATAATGACAGTGGGATTTTTGAAGAATCTATTATGGGATGAAGATTTGCAGCAAATTTAATGAACGTTCCTATGGATAAAAATCTACCTGGGAAAAATTGGCCTGTTGCTTATGTTTTGATTGGTGACGAGGCTTTCTTTTTAAAGCCTAATTTAATGAGACCATTCCCTTATTGACAGTCTGGGACAGATATTCTTAAAGAAAACTATAATACTAAACTTTGCAAAGCACGACGCATCGTTGTAAATGCATTTGGTATTTTTGTCTCAAAAAAAGAGAATATTTTATCGGCCCATTGAAATATCCGTAAAAACTACGATTTCAATTGTAAAAAGAACATGCATCTTACACAATTTTTTAAGAACGAAAACATATGACATCTAGTATTTCCAATATTTAAAACCACCAGACCCTACTTTAGATGCTTTTAGAAACTTAGAAAACGATCCAAAAAGAGCTAACAATATTGTATTTGAAGTACGTGAACAGTTTGTAGACCTTTTTTAATAGTTGATAAAATAATTCTTTATGATATTTGGTTTTTTGTAATAAACAAGATAAAAAATGATTTATACATACACTTAGCTATACTAACCTAACCTTATTATCTTACCATTTCCCCAAGCACTAGTCCTATTTTGTCCCAAATTTTATCTTATTGCGAATATTTTTATAATCTGGATCTGAAAGATCATATAATATTGGATATTTATGCACATCTTCAATAATTCTCTCTGTGGACGACATTTTTGACAATCTAAAAACACACAAAAACAAAGCGGGATGCGGAAAAAATCGTGCACGCAGCGAAATAAAATATCGCGCTGGTGGAAGTGCTTCCATATCCCGTCACATAATTAGGTCCCGCGACGGATTCGTTCCCGCTCCCGCAGTATCGCGTTGGTTTGAGAAAGCCTTTACTGACATTGCAGTAATATTGTATTCAAGTTAGGTTAGGATAAGTGGAACTGGGTCGAGCGAGAGTATAAAAGTTTAGAAACACACGTGCGACAAATTCATTTACGAAATAGTACGCAGTTTATCCACTGATTTTTGCGTCAATACCATGCAACGCAGAATTAGGAAATTACTAAATCATTTTAAATAAAATATGACTAAGATACTATTCTTTATACTATCCTTTATTTTATTATACTAAATCTATCTTTGTATGAACATAAAGCATGCAAAAATGTATTGGAATTATGTATTGGTACATGATGGAGATGGCACATGGTTCTAGAAGTCGTTGGGACGTCGAGCACCACACGCAAACAGGCAAACTATGGTATAGCATGCAAGGTTTCTGCTTATATTAAAGATTCGAATTTATATAACATTTTTGCATATAAATATTATGTTTTGATTGAATTGATAATTATAATCTAATATAAAATTCGATGTCTAGCGTTCAGTCTCTATACACCTAAAAAAAATTTAAAGATGCGAAGTCGGTAAATATATAGCCGGTCCGATAGCTAGCGGACCTGATAGGAAAAATTGGCGGAAAGGAAAGTGTCTCTGCGATTCTCGACTAAAAGAGTCATGAAGTAGCTAGTTAGGTCAGTTCGTCAATCGCTCAGTAGTAACAATCTGTATTTTATGCAACTGTAGATGGAAGAACAATTTACTCATCTCACAACGCTCTTGCTCTTCACCGGCATTTGAACTCGGGACCAACAGATTGCGAGTCGGTGTCTGCACCTCACGTCCACTGTGGTCGGCTATTCTGAGTTGGAATAGAACTTATTTGGAAATGTTAATTATGACTCATCGCTGAGTGTTAACATTACGGAAAGCAAGAAGTTGTCTATTTTTTTAGTGTCACTATGAAATTGCCTCTTTTTTTGAATCCATACTAAATTCGCTGGAAATGAGATTCCACAGTACAGCTCTCGTTGCTATGTTAAAATTTCTTAGTCAAATTTTTAGAATTTTGTTTTGTGGAAAATTTTTTATCGGGTTATTTAAAAATGCGTTTCAAATTTTAACTAAAAACCAAATTTAAAACAAATCTAAGCGTTAAAGTTGAAACGTGTGTATGAAGAGATTAAAGAGTAAAAAATGTGTTGTAATTACTCTATTAGGAATGAAACTATTTAAAACAAGATTTAAAATTACTAATATAAATCAGTGTTTGAAGTAAATCCTAGCACTATCAAGGTAAGGGATGTGTTAAGGGTTAAAAACATGAATTGAGGGGATTCCAGCCTATATTTGATTAAACTAGTTGAAATTCTATTTGGATTTATTATTAAAAAAGAAATTTGAAAGAACTCTGACAAATCAAAATGTAAGGGGTGCATTAGGGGTTACAATTGTGATATGTGGGTTCTAGCCATTGATTATTATAGAAGACTTATAGAAGTCTTAAGATTATAAAAGTCTTCAATAATCAAAGGTTCTAGCCTAATTTCAAATTAATTAACTAAATAATAACTTAAATGAGTTAAAATTACTACTGGAAGCCAAATTTGAAATAAATCCGAGCATTTTGACTGTAAAGGGTATAATAAGGGTATATTAAGTTGTAAAATAAGAGTCGCATATTATGTTTAATTAGATTATTCGCAAATCTGTTTTGACCGTTTTAAAAGAAAATCGGATTCATATGATTGAAACTGTATATTTGGGGGTAAGTGTGTGGTAAGGGTCGTAAATTATTTGAAATCACTTATTATGTAAATTTATATAAAATAACCAATGGAAAATGGTGGGTTATGCTGACATATAAGAATCAAAACACCGTTAATTTTTGAACAATTAATTCAAAGGACAAACAGGCCACAAGGGCTTATTTTTAAGGGATGAAACTTTTACCAACATTTTTTTCAATGTATTTCCCTAATATGTATTCCAAATTTGGTTCAAATCAAATATTCCTCCTGGCAGGTATTCACGTTGCAAATTATGCATTTTTATAACTTTTTGACCCTTCAACCCTTAATAAAAATTCAACCTTTTAATAAGCTCTGGTGTTACTACTTGGGCTATACACAATACATATGTTCAATATTTGGTCAAAATCGGCCCGCAACTTTAGAAGATTAAGTAAATCCACCGATTTTGCCATTTTTAGCATGTTTTTGGCGTATTCCGCGCAGGTTTTTGAGAATTTTATAAACTTTTTTTCTTCGGTATCATCTATGGGCAGGTAGAAAAAAGGACGTAAATTATATTTTGATCGGATCTATATCCGAAATATAGTGGTTTAAAGAAACGAACAGACCGACATACCGGCAGACGGAAATTAGTGAATATGATTTTCGTAATCTACGCATTCAATAAAGTAGAAAAAAATAAAATTTAAAAAAAATGCTATTAAAAAATTTGGAGTATTTTGAAGGGTTGACTTTTTATTGAGGGATGAATGGTCAAAAAGTTGTAAAAATGCATAAGTTGTAACGTGAATACCTGTTAAAAGGAATACTTGATTTGAACCAAATTTTGAATACATATTAAGGATACATTGAAAAATTCGCTGGAAATGAGATTCCACAGTACTTCTCTCGTTTATATACTAAAATTTAAAAAAATCTGACAACTCTAACTTTGAGGGGGGTATTAGGGGTTACAATTGTAAAATGTAGGTCTAGCCTAATTTCAATTAAATTAACTAAGTAATGATAAGTTAAATATGTTAAAATTACTACTACCAAATTTGAAAGAAATCCGAGCATTTTGACTGTAACGAGTACGTTAAGGGTTGAACTTGTAAAATAAGGGGTCGCATATTATTTTTAATTAGATTATTCGTAAATCTGTTTTAAATGTATAGTAGAAATCTAATATGATGAAAATCCGATCCATATAACTCAAACTGTAAATTTGGGGGGTGGGGGGTGTGTAGTTAGGGTCGTAAATTATTTTTAGTCACTCAATATGTGAATATATATAAAATTACTGACGGAAAATGGTCAGTTATGCTGACATATAAAAATAAAAACACCGCCAATTTTTGAACAATTAATTTAAAGACCCAACAGGCCACTAGGGTTCATTTTTAGGGGATGAAACTTCTATTAGCATTTTCGTCGATGTATTCCTAATATGTATGCCAAATTTGGTTCAAATAAAATATTCCTCCTGGCAGGTATTCACGTTACAACTTATGCATTTTTACAACTTTTTGACCCTTCAACCCTTAATAAAAAGTCAACCCTTAAAAAAACTACAGATTTTTTGAAAGCATTCACCACTTGGGGTATACACAAAACATATGTTCAATATTTGGTCAAAATCGGTCTGCAACTTTAGAAGATTAAGTGGATGCACCGATTTTGCTGTTTTTGGCATGTTTTTGGTCAATAATGCGCAGGTCCTTAAGAATTTCCTAACTTTTTTTTATTTGACCTAATCAATGGGCAGGTAGAAAAAAAGGACGCAAATTTTGCTTTAATCGGTTCAGTAGATTCCGAAATATAGCGGTTTAAAGAAACGAACAGACCGACAGACAGACCGACAGACGGAAATTAGTGAATATGATTTTCGTAATCTACGCATTCTATAAAGTAGAAAAAAGTGAAATTTGGAGAAATTTTTTTTTTCATGAATACAATACTTCTTCTACGAGAGAAGTAAAATGGTGGTGAAAGTTTCATCCCTTAAATAGAAGCTCCTGGGGCTCATTTGCTCTTTTAGTTAATTGTTCGGTGTAAATTAAAGTTAAAATTGACGGTGTTGTGATTCTTATACGGCAGCATTACCCAGAATTTTACATCAGTTATGTTGGTAATATTTACATAAAGAGTGATTAAAAATAATTTTCGACCCTTAGCACACTCCCCCTCCCCCCAATTATATCGTTTGAGTCATATAGTTCGGATTTTCTTCATATTTTGTTTCTACTATACATTGTAAACATGTGTTCGAATAATCAAATTAAAAATAGTATGCGACCCCTTATTTTACAACTTCAACCCTTAATATACCATTTACAGTGAAAATGCTCGGATTTCTTTCAGTAGTAATTTTAACTCTCGGTTAAATGCTCGGAGTTAAGTAGTAATTTTAACTTATTTAACTTAACATTACTTAGTTAATTTAATTGAAATTAGGCTAGGATATACATTTTACCATTGTAACCCCTAATACACCCCTCACTGTTTGATTTGTCAGATTTGTTTCAAATTTGTTTTATAATAATAAATTTAATTATAATTTCAAAAATAAGCTAGAATCCTCAATTCATGTTTCAACTTTTAAGAGTTTTAAGACACCCCTTACATTAATACTTCTAGAATTTACTTCAAACATTGTTTTATATTAGTAATTTAAATATTTCTTCAAATAGTTTCATTAAAGTAGAGTTCCTACAACACATTTTTCACTTTTTTATCTCTTCATACACACGTTTCAACTTTATCGCTTAGATTTGTTTCAAATTTGGTTGATAGTTAAAATTTAAAAATTATTTTTAAATCACCCGATAAAATATTTTCCACAAAAGATGCCTCAAAATTCTAAAAATTTGAATAAGAAATTTTAACATATCAACGAAAGAAGTACTGTGGTATCTCATTTTCAGCGAATTTTTATATTATGACAACTGAAATATATGTATTTGACGTTGAATGAAATAATCATAATAACAATAATTAATTTATTGTTGGTTATAATTCTACAATTTTGATAATGCTATGGACCAATACATTTATTCGATAACATTTATAAATCATAACTTAATGCTTTCTTTAGATTTCAAGAGAATTACAAAGCAAGCGACAGCAAACAAAAAATGTTATTATTGGATTTGATTTCGTATTTTTCGAAACAAATAAACTTGCGAATATTCATACACTCGAAAATATTTAATTATGGTTTTTACTATATTGATAATAATGGATTGATTAGTTATCATATTTATTATAGTCAAACGATTTTAACGGGAGTATCGTCAATTAAATAATGTAGATTTTTTTTTTCTTGTCCAAGCTTTCGAGATTGTTTATTCTCATCTTTAGGGACTATGTATTTATAGTCGACTTGCTTGCGTTCTGGTCCCTGGTATCGAATGCGCTAGACGTACTTTTTTATTGCAACGCTGTGCCAGCGCACTACAGTATATGCTAAAAATAACAGGAACGTATGTCTGCCAGCGCTGCGACATGACTTCACAGATTTTATGAATACAATCAATATGAATGACAAAGAAGTTACATGCACGTATGTCTTTCGTCTTGTTTTCGTTCAGTAGCGTCGCTCAAATATTTCCTTTTGGTTTTGTGGCTTTTTCGTTTGGTATAACCATTTTTCCAGTGCGTTTTTCTCTATTCGAGTATTTTGAACGCGTTTTAATAATTGCTTTCGATTCTGTGAAATAAATCAGTTCTTTTCAGAACTAAACGGAAAATTAACCTAAAAATGCCGAGCAAGCGATTAAAATTGCAATCAAGGGGCATGATTGCCTCTTTAATTCATTATTTCTCCTTGAAAGAAAGGAATCAAGGTCCTTTAATTTCATATCATGCTGTTGTAGAGGTAAGTTGTAACATGTTTGATCCCTATCTGTTTGACACGGATCCTTCCCTAATGAAATCTAATTAAAAATCCCGTACAATTGAGATAATTTTCAATATACAAATGACAAATGCTATTTGTTAGATTGCTCCCTGAATAAATTTGTAATATAACCGAAACAATAATTTCTACGTTACGCCACTGGAAAAAATTTCGCATGGCCTTCAATTGATTTGGTGCAGGCGCAATCAGCTGAGAACACACAGCTCAGAACGAAAACGGTTTGACTATATTAAAAAATTGCAACAATATAAATAAAAATCAAATATTACTCACAGAAAATGGGTTTCAGAAAGAAATCAGCAAAACATAATAAATGTAGAAATAAATTTTGTAAAATTTGTCAATAGACATTAAAATGGCGTTTTTTTGTTAAAACAATTTTCGCAACTGACCAAATTATAGGACATATATAGTATTAAATTTAAAATGATTTTATTACTATGTAACATCTCTTCTATTACCATATGATATTTTCTTTTTGAATTGGAAAAGCTAATTATAGATTACACTTAAATTATCAATATCACTTCTTTTATTAATATTGCAAGGTTGATTATTTATTTCAGCCACCTCTAAAAATAAACGTTTATTTAATTTTTTTTCTTTGTTCAGAATTTTGGTGTTTTCAAAAGAAACATGATGATCAAATAAATTCAAGTGTTGTGCTACAACCGAATTTTCCGATAATAAGCTACAATTTCTTTTATGGTCTAAAATTTAGTTTTGTAATTTTTGTTAAGTATTTTTCTTGTATCCCAAGAAGTACAAGGAATTTTAAAAACAACATTAAATTGTAAAATTTTTGGAATTTTGTCTTTAATATTAGAAAAAAGTCTTCGCAGTTTTGTGATAGGTTTTTTGCAATTTTCGTATGTAATACCATAAGTGCATTCAGAATTATCAATCAAAATTTACTCGAATTGTATAAACGAAATCGTGTTGCTTGGAAACCCCACTCGCGCTTTGCGCTTGTGGGGTTTCCAAGCAACACGATT